>CASHTC010000707.1:12500-15793 GCA_949357725.1 Hyperoplus immaculatus | reverse complement strand
CACACACACACGCACGCACACACACACACACACACACACACACACACACACACACACAGTGCAAAGTGAATGAGGTTATAGGCTAGGTTAGCAGTGGATTTCACCTTGAAAGCATTTTTCCAACTTCAATAACTGTTGAACCATTAACCCAAGAGGAAGTTAGAGGTGTTGTAAAAGCCCTACTAACGTCCTCCCTCCTACATACTCAACATGTATACACTACATACTAAAAGCCCTACTAACGTCCTCCCTCCTACATACTCAACATGTATACACTACATACTAAAAGCCCTACTAACGTCCTCCCTCCTACATACTCAACATGTATACACTACATACTAAAAGCCCTACTAACGTCCTCCCTCCTACATACTCAACATGTATATACTACATACTAAAAGCCCTACTAACGTCCTCCCTCCTACATACTCAACATGTATACACTACATACTAAAAGCCCTACTAATGTCCTCCCTCCTACATACTCAACATGTATATACTACATACTAAAAGCCCTACTAACGTCCTCCCTCCTACATACTCAACATGTATACACTACATACTAAAAGCCCTACTAACGTCCTCCCTCCTACATACTCAACATGTATATACTACATACTAAAAGCCCTACTAATGTCCTCCCTCCTACATACTCAACATGTATATACTACATACTAAAAGCCCTACTAACGTCCTCCCTCCTACATACTCAACATGTATACACTACATACTAAAAGCCCTACTAACGTCCTCCCTCCTACATACTCAACATGTATACACTACATACTAAAAGCCCTACTAACGTCCTCCCTCCTACATACTCAACATGTATATACTACATACTAAAAGCCCTACTAATGTCCTCCCTCCTACATACTCAACATGTATATACTACATACTAAAAGCCCTACTAACGTCCTCCCTCCTACATACTCAACATGTATATACTACATACTAAAAGCCCTACTAACGTCCTCCCTCCTACATACTCAACCTGTATATACTACATACTAAAAGCCCTACTAACGTCCTCCCTCCTACATACTCAACATGTATACACTACATACTAAAAGCCCTACTAACGTCCTCCCTCCTACATACTCAACATGTATACACTACATACTAAAAGCCCTACTAACGTCCTCCCTCCTACATACTCAACATGTATATACTACATACTAAAAGCCCTACTAACGTCCTCCCTCCTACATACTCAACATGTATACACTACATACTAAAAGCCCTACTAACGTCCTCCCTCCTACATACTCAACATGTATACACTACATACTAAAAGCCCTACTAACGTCCTCCCTCCTACATACTCAACATGTATACACTACATACTAAAAGCCCTACTAACGTCCTCCCTCCTACATACTCAACATGTATACACTACATACTAAAAGCCCTACTAACGTCCTCCCTCCTACATACTCAACATGTATACACTACATACTAAAAGCCCTACTAACGTCCTCCCTCCTACATACTCAACATGTATATACTACATACTAAAAGCCCTACTAACGTCCTCCCTCCTACATACTCAACATGTATACACTACATACTAAAAGCCCTACTAACGTCCTCCCTCCTACATACTCAACATGTATACACTACATACTAAAAGCCCTTCTAACGTCCTCCCTCCTACATACTCAACATGTATACACTACATACTAAAAGCCCTACTAACGTCCTCCCTCCTACATACTCAACATGTATACACTACATACTAAAAGCCCTACTAACGTCCTCCCTCCTACATACTCAACATGTATACACTACATACTAAAAGCCCTACTAACGTCCTCCCTCCTACATACTCAACATGTATACACTACATACTAAAAGCCCTACTAACGTCCTCCCTCCTACATACTCAACATGTATATACTACATACTAAAAGCCCTACTAACGTCCTCCCTCCTACATACTCAACATGTATACACTACATACTAAAAGCCCTACTAACGTCCTCCCTCCTACATACTCAACATGTATACACTACATACTAAAAGCCCTACTAATGTCCTCCCTCCTACATACTCAACATGTATATACTACATACTAAAAGCCCTACTAACGTCCTCCCTCCTACATACTCAACATGTATACACTACATACTAAAAGCCCTACTAACGTCCTCCCTCCTACATACTCAACATGTATACACTACATACTAAAAGGCCTTCTAACGTCCTCCCTCCTACATACTCAACATGTATACACTACATACTAAAAGCCCTACTAACGTCCTCCCTCCTACATACTCAACATGTATATACTACATACTAAAAGCCCTACTAACGTCCTCCCTCCTACATACTCAACATGTATATACTACATACTAAAAGCCCTACTAGCGTCCTCCCTCCTACATACTCAACATGTATATACTACATACTAAAAGCCCTACTAACGTCCTCCCTCCTACATACTCAACATGTATACACTACATACTAAAAGCCCTACTAACGTCCTCCCTCCTACATACTCAACATGTATATACTACATACTAAAAGCCCTACTAACGTCCTCCCTCCTACATACTCAACATGTATATACTACATACTAAAAGCCCTACTAACGTCCTCCCTCCTACATACTCAACATGTATATACTACATACTAAAAGCCCTACTAACGTCCTCCCTCCTACATACTCAACATGTATATACTACATACTAAAAGCCCTACTAGCGTCCTCCCTCCTACATACTCAACATGTATATACTACATACTAAAAGCCCTACTAACGTCCTCCCTCCTACATACTCAACATGTATACACTACATACTAAAAGCCCTACTAACGTCCTCCCTCCTACATACTCAACATGTATATACTACATACTAAAAGCCCTACTAACGTCCTCCCTCCTACATACTCAACATGTATACACTACATACTAAAAGCCCTACTAACGTCCTCCCTCCTACATACTCAACATGTATACACTACATACTAAAAGCCCTACTAACGTCCTCCCTCCTACATACTCAACATGTATACACTACATACTAAAAGCCCTACTAACGTCCTCCCTCCTACATACTCAACATGTATATACTACATACTAAAAGCCCTACTAATGTCCTCCCTCCTACATACTCAACATGTATATACTACATACTAAAAGCCCTACTAACGTCCTCCCTCCTACATACTCAACATGTATACACTACATACTAAAAGCCCTACTAACGTCCTCCCTCCTACATACTCAACATGTATACACTACATACTAAAAGCCCTACTAACGTCCTCCCTCCTACATACTCAACATG
>CASHTC010000706.1:7500-12500 GCA_949357725.1 Hyperoplus immaculatus | reverse complement strand
CAAGACTTAAATATCTCTCCAATAAGTAATGGGAACGCAACTGTGTCTAGCAATGATCTTAATGCTAACACAAGCGCTAATAGTCTATTGAAAATGAGCAAGAAAAGCAAAAGGCTTATTTCTACCCACACAGCTACTCTGCCCAAAGATGTCAGGGATCTGGACAGTCCAAGAACTAAAGAGAAAGACCAAGAAATGCTAAAACTAGCGCCGTCAAATACCCCGAAAAACAAATCTAGACTCCTGGAATCGGAGAAGGTTTCCAGTCGCTCCCATTCGTCTTCCCACAGTCAAGACGAATTAGCTAACGAATTAGCTAACGCCAAATCCATCCGACAAAACGGCAAACTTCGCAAAGGTGCGAGCAAGAATACCAAGAACGCCAAAGTCAAGACAAGTCGAGTTTGTGAAAGCAGCGAGTTCACGTCTGAGACAAAAGGTGAAAAATCTCAACACAAATCAAGTTCTAAAAAATCTCGGCTAGTTGAAGAAGCAGGATCCAGCCATGTTAAAGTCCAGAAGAAATCTGTAAGAGGTGGGGGTGTCAGTACCATGCATAAGCGCTTACCCGCGTCCATACCAGAAGGCCGGGTATTGGACAGACACACACACACACTCGCAACGGGCAGTGTGAGTGTGCGATCGTCTTCAAAGCGACATCACAACTCAAACCTTCATCTTCATCATCATCATCATCACAGCGGGCCGGGTCAGGTCGTGGTCGTGGCGAAACCGAAGTACAAACGAAACGATTACCGGCATCTACGAGCGATTCTGGAGCTGCACCCTTCAGACGAGGCCTTCAAGCGCGCACAACGGCGTAGGAAAAACGAGTTGCCAATTCCAAGCCATTCTACAGATGCCGGTGTCTACCTGCCGAAGCAAAGGGAAGGGGAGGGGGAAGCACTGACCAGCCCCTACGCCTACATACCGAGGAGCGATTCGGAGTACTCGGCGGAGTGTGTGTCTCTCTTTCACTCGACCATCGCGGACACAAGCGACGACGGCAGATCGAACTGCACGACCAGCTGTTTTGGAGACAGTGAGTCGAGCTGTGATGAGGATTACATCGAGGAAAGCACTTCCACCAATAGCAGCGCAGAGGAGAGCTGTGGGGGCGTGGCTAAGGGGCCAGGAAATGGGAGGAGCCACCACCAGAGACAGCCAATGGGAGCGAAGAGAGGGACAGCAGAGGGAAAGGAGGAAGTGACGTCATCGAAAGCGTTCGTTAAGATCAAAGCGTCGCACAACCTGAAGAAGAAGATTCTGAGGTTCAGGTCCGGGTCGCTCAAACTCATGACCACCGTGTGAGGAAAACAAAATGGCTGTCGTTGGTTTGATGGTGTGATTACATCTACATCTACGCTGCCCACCATCTCTGCCATTGTGTCCTTGAGCAAGTCTGTTCCTCCTCCCAGTAACCATGAGGTCTCTGGTTCCTCCTGCCAGTAACCATGAGGTCTCTGGTTCCTCCTCCCAGTAACTATGAGGTCTCTGGTTCCTCCTCCCAGTAACCATGAGGTCTCTGGTTCCTCCTCCCAGTAACTATGAGGTCTCTGGTTCCTCCTCCCAGTAACCATGAGGTCTCTGGTTCCTCCTCCCAGTAACCATGAGGTCTCTGGTTCCTCCTCCCAGTAACCATGAGGTCTCTGGTTCCTCCTCCCAGTAACCATGAGGTCTCTGGTTCCTCCCAGTAACCATGAGGTCTCTGGTTCCTCCCAGTAACCATGAGGTCTCTGGTTCCTCCTCCCAGTAACCATGAGGTCTCTGGTTCCTCCCAGTAACCATGAGGTCTCTGGTTCCTCCTCCCAGTAACCATGAGGTCTCTGGTTCCCCCTCCCAGTAACCATGAGGTCTCTGGTTCCTCCTCCCAGTAACTATGAGGTCTCTGGTTCCTCCTCCCAGTAACCATGAGGTCTCTGGTTCCTCCTCCCAGTAACCATGAGGTCTCTGGTTCCTCCCAGTAACCATGAGGTCTCTGGTTCCTCCTCCCAGTAACCATGAGGTCTCTGGTTCCCCCTCCCAGTAACCATGAGGTCTCTGGTTCCTCCTCCCAGTAACTATGAGGTCTCTGGTTCCTCCTCCCAGTAACCATGAGGTCTCTGGTTCCTCCTCCCAGTAACCATGAGGTCTCTGGTTCCTCCCAGTAACCATGAGGTCTCTGGTTCCTCCTCCCAGTAACCATGAGGTCTCTGGTTCCTCCTCCCAGTAACCATGAGGTCTCTGGTTCCTCCTCCCAGTAACCCTATATTACCAAACTGGACTGTAGCCATATCTATCTATCTATCTATCTATCTATCTATCTATCTATCTATCTATCTATCTATCTATCTATCTATCTATCTATCTATCTATCTATCTATCTATCTATCTATCTATCTATCTATCTATCTATCTATCTATCTATCTATCTATCTATCTATCTATCTATCTATCTATCTATCTATCTATTGAAATGCCTTACACATGCACTTAAAAATCCCACTGAGACCGGAGACTCTTTTTCAAGGGAGACCTGTTCCCATTCCCACGTTACCATTCACACACACATTCATACACCGATAGCAGCAGCAGCAGCTACCACGCAGGGTGCAAGCTAACTATCAGGAGACATTTAGGGTTCAGTGTCTCTTTGCCCAGGGACACTTGGACATGTGGCGGGGAGACGGGTGATTGAACCAGCGACCCTGTAACCCAGCGGACGACCAAACCGCCCTACACACTTCACCACAGACGCCCGTACCTGCTATTGCCCTGAACCAACTGTGAACCGGACCCATACCTAATGGGAACGCAAACAGGGCCAGAGTGGACCAACAGGATTCATTGAACTCTTTCACCTTTAAGAAGATTTAAACCAAACGAGAGACACACACACACACACACACACACACACGCACACACACACGCACACAGACACACACTCACACACACACACACACACACACACACACACACACACACACACACACACACACACACACAGACACACACACACGAGACGAAGCCGTGTTCATAAAAGACTGGGCGACATTTTGTGAGTTTTCTGTTTGTTTTGTTGAAACTACAACAATGATGTGATCTGATCCAACACATGTTCACTTTCCCCTGTATAACCTGTCTCACCCTTTATAACCTGTCTCACCCTGTCTCACTCTTTATTCCCTGTCTCACCCTGTATTCCCTGTCTCACTCTTTATTACCTGTCTCACTCTTTATTCCCTGTCTCACTCTTTATTCCCTGTCTCACTCTTTATTACCTGTCTCACTCTTTATTCCCTGTCTCACCCTGTATTACCTGTCTCACCCTGTCTCACTCTTTATTCCCTGTCTCACCCTTTATTCCCTGTCTCACTCTTTATTCCCTGTCTCACTCTTTATTACCTGTCTCACTCTTTATTCCCTGTCTCACTCTTTATTCCCTGTCTCACCCTGTCTCACCCTGTATTACCTGTCTCACCCTGTCTCACCCTGTCTCACTCTTTATTCCCTGTCCCACCCTCTATTCCCTGTCTCACCCTGTCTCACCCTGTATTACCTGTCTCACCCTCTATTCCCTGTCTCACCCTGTCTCACCCTGTATTACCTGTCTCACCCTGTCTCACTCTTTATTCCCTGTCTCACTCTTTATTCCCTGTCTCACCCTGTCTCACTCTTTATTCCCTGTCCCACCCTCTATTCCCTGTCTCACCCTGTCTCACCCTGTATTACCTGTCTCACCCTGTCTCACTCTTTATTACCTGTCTCACCCTGTCTCACCCTGTATTACCTGTCTCACCCTGTCTCACTCTTTATTCCCTGTCTCACCCTGTATTACCTGTCTCACTCTTTATTCCCTGTCTCACTCTTTATTCCCTGTCTCACCCTGTCTCACTCTTTATTCCCTCTCTCACCCTGTATTACCTGTCTCACCCTCTATTCCCTGTCTCACCCTCTATTCCCTGTCTCACTCTTTATTCCCTGTCTCACCCTCTATTCCCTGTCTCACCCTCTATTCCCTGTCTCACTCTTTATTCCCTGTCTCACTCTTTATTCCCTGTCTCACCCTGTATTACCTGTCTCACCCTCTATTCCCTGTCTCACTCTTTATTCCCTGTCTCACTCTTTATTCCCTGTCTCACCCTCTATTCCCTGTCTCACCCTGTCTCACCTGTCTCACCCTGTATTACCTGTCTCACTCTTTATTACCTGTCTCACCCTGTCTCACCCTCTATTCCCTGTCTCACCCTGTATTCCCTGTCTCACTCTTTATTCCCTGTCTCACTCTTTATTCCCTGTCTCACCCTCTATTCCCTGTCTCACCCTGTCTCACCCTGTATTACCTGTCTCACTCTTTATTACCTGTCTCACCCTGTCTCACCCTCTATTCCCTGTCTCACCCTGTATTACCTGTCTCACTCTTTATTCCCTGTCTCACCCTGTATTACCTGTCTCACCCTCTATTCCCTGTCTCACCCTGTATTCCCTGTCTCACCCTGTATTACCTGTCTCACTCTTTATTACCTGTCTCACCCTGTCTCACCCTGTATTACCTGTCTCACTCTTTATTACCTGTCTCACCCTGTCTCACTCTTTATTCCCTGTCTCACCCTGTATTACCTGTCTCACTCTTTATTCCCTGTCTCACGATTTGTTTGCGATTTTTGTTTTATGAAATATATTTAAAACCTAATATATATATTTGCTTGGTACATGTTGCACTGCGGTTCATGTCACGTTTAAACTCATTTTGATGTTTGTTTTTTTAATTCATTTTTCCACGACTGCTTCCACAGTGACATGTTTCTGAACATGTAGAGCAACTTCTGTTGAGTTGAAAAAATGAAATAAAATAATTGTCACTTTTAGGTGAAACATTTTCTTCTCCAGATTTTGGTGTCTGAACTTTTTTTCAAATCAGAGAAATGACGTCATGTTGGGTTAGGGTTAGGGTTAGAGAAATGACGTCATGTTCACCTGCAAGCTCTGGGAAACACATTGGTTATTTCAATTTATTTTTA
>CASHTC010000704.1:5000-23654 GCA_949357725.1 Hyperoplus immaculatus | reverse complement strand
TGCAGTTGAAATGTTCATGTCTGCTCCATGCTAAATATACGCATAACAAACATAACCAAACAGTAAATACTTTCAATATGTCAGGGGGTTATTGCACATAGTCTAAAGGGGGGGGGGGCAGGGAGGGGGGGTTACCTCATTCACACTGACAGGCTCATGCTCCCTGTGTTCAAACTCTCCACTGGCAGACATGAGGCCACGCACCTTTCTGCTGGGGTCAGCCTGGGAGAGGGAGAGGGAGAGGGAGAGAAGAGAGGGATGGAGGGAGGGGGAGAGGGAGGGAGAGAGAGGGAGAGGGAGGGAGGGATGGAGAGAGAGAGAGGGATGGAGGGAGGGGGAGAGGGAGGGAGAGAGGGAGGGAGAGGGAGGGAGGGATGGAGAGAGAGAGAGGGAGGGAGAGGGAGGGAGAGGGGGAGGGAGAGGGAGGATGGAGAGAGAGGGAGAGGGAGGGAGGGAGAGGGAGGGATGGAGAGAGAGGGGGAGGGAGAGAGAGAGAGAGAGGGAGAGAGGAAGAGATCTTGAGAAAACGCTTTTTGACAAAATCACTTTGTCAAAATCAGTGAATATCTCCTCATGATCCACTAACTGTGTGCAATGAAAAAATACAGTGTAAATACCCAGCCTAGGCTCTGTAAACGGGTATGTTGCAATAGTGGACCCCCTTTGTTTACATACTAGTTTACAGAGTCTAGGCTGTGTATTAACACTGGATGGACAGACAACTAGGGGGAGATATTCACTGATTTTGACAACAAGAATTTTCCAGAATCGCTGACTCCAGATCAAGATAAAGACACACCAGAGATTTCATTATGATTTCACTGCGCAACTACACTGTGGAGACTACGTAGACGATATGACAATAGTTCAACTCCGTTATTAACCGTTAGCTACTGTTATTTAACAATGTGTTTATTTCCGGACACTGCACATTAATGAACATGCACAGCAGTACACGTAAACACGCCAGATTGTTATGGTTACCGTACCTGTCTGTTGGGCGTAGGACTGTATAAACTGGTCACTTCCTCCGGGTCGTTGACTTCCAGACTCTCGTCGTACGGCTGGTTCTTTAGCCGCAGTCTG
Source organism: Hyperoplus immaculatus (assembly GCA_949357725.1). Lineage (NCBI taxonomy): Eukaryota > Metazoa > Chordata > Actinopteri > Uranoscopiformes > Ammodytidae > Hyperoplus > Hyperoplus immaculatus. The sequence continues at coordinate 22,568 of CASHTC010000704.1, read as the reverse complement.
GAGTCTGTTCCCCGGTCAGCTCGCTCCATAGGCCGCCCCTGGACCACCGCAACCAACCGTTAACCGCTAACGCTAGGCTAACATTAGCCACTTCTCAACAGATTATACCGACCGTAAAAAGCGTACACGGGGGGGTTTAACTCGGTTTTAACGTGAATAACTCCTTCTTTGAACGACTGGCTCTCGATTTGAAAGACGAAAATCCAAGTTAGACGAAGAAATTTGAACAAACTGAGCAAGTGTGTCCGTTAGCCACGGCAGCTAGCGAGTAGCTCTCTTTCCTGGGCCGTTGGTGGAAAAGAGTTGAAGTTGGTATCCTGGCAACGCACCGCGCGCAATGCAACATGGGATAAAGAGTTCTTTTTCCATTCAATTCAAAAACGCTTTATTGACACATTATACTTTCTAGTTATTTTAATAGATAGATAGATAGATAGATAGATAGATAGATAGATAGATAGATAGATAGATAGATAGATAGATAGATAGATAGAGACAGACAGACAGACAGACAGACAGACAGACAGACAGACAGACAGATAGATAGAGACAGACAGACAGACAGACAGACAGACAGACAGACAGACAGACAGACAGACAGACAGACAGACAGACAGACAGACAGACAGATAGATAGATAGATAGATAGATAGATAGATAGATAGATAGATAGATAGATAGATAGATAGATAGATAGATAGATAGATAGATAGATAGATAGAAGGCCATTAGAGGTAGTATATATATATCGCCCTGGAAATGTCACCTGGTATGGGCCGGTTGAGGTTTTCCATGGAGGAAAACTTCACTGTCTTAATCTAGTTCAATCATCTTACTTTGTAAACAGATGTTTGTCGACTGCAAATAGATTTTGTTTTTAAATCAGGTCAACAGCCAGCTGAGTGCCAGCTGAGTAAAGTTAATAACAGGAGTCCTCTGATTCACAGAATGAACATGCTCTACTTTGTTGTATTCACTTGCACTAAATCAATCCAAACCCATTTACCTCTGAATGAAGATGGCTATCACTTATTATTTTGCAGCCTTATTACATTTGACATACATGATGATTAATATTGGCAGGTAAACAAGGCTATACTTATACTTAAACCAAAGTTAACAGTTAATAACATATATTTAAAATGAGCAATACAAAATGTAATAAAGGAAAAAACACCTTGAAACTAAGCGACATGGCTAATGTGTGTGTGTGTGTGTGTGGGTGTGTGTGTGTGTGTGTGTGTGTGTGTGTGTGTGTGTGTGTGTGTGTGTGTGTGTGTGTGTGTGTGTGTGTGTGTGTGTGTGTGTGTGTGTGTGTGTGTATCAGATCATAGTGGTGAGGATGGGAACTTTTTAAGGGCAAAGCTTTACACCTGACCTCATTCTGTCAGGTGAGTCAAAGTGATACGAAGCAGAAACAGGATTTCCAAAACAGAACACTCCAGAAATCATTTATTGCTGCAAAAACTGCAATAGAATTTGTCTGTGACATTTTGAAGAATCTGTATAATTTATTTTCCATTTTAAGTAAACATCTCTGAGACTGGCTCACAGCTTCACAGACATGTGACCAATCCGTGGAGAAATCATCTCCACCAATTAGATTAGACTCCCCGACACCGATTGAACATGTTGAGGCCAGGACACACCGGCCCAAGTCTGGAGGGGGCGGGGACTCTTCCTAATAGGGGCTTTCATCAACAATTGAACTACAATAGAAACCCCAGACAGGAAAGAAACCCCAGACAGGATACATCAGTAGTTAAGATGAGAGGGAATACACTTCATACAATGATCAAATAATGAAGAATGAGAATCAAACTACTCAATAGAAAATGTACTTCAACAGTATGTAGGAGGGAGGACGTTAGTAGGGCTTTTAGTATGAGTAGGACGTGAGTAGGGCTTTAGTGTGAGTAGGACGTTAGTAGGGCTTTTAGTATGAGTAGGACGTGAGTAGGGCTTTAGTGTGAGTAGGACGTTAGTAGGGCTTTAGTGTGAGTAGGACGTTAGTAGGGCTTTTAGTATGAGTAGGACGTCAGTAGGGCTTTTAGTATGAGTAGGACGTTAGTAGGGCTTTTAGTATGAGTAGGACGTTAGTAGGGCTTTTAGTATGAGTAGGACGTCAGTAGGGCTTTTAGTATGAGTAGGACGTGAGTATGGCTTTAGTGTGAGTAGGACGTTAGTAGGGCTTTTAGTATGAGTAGGACGTGAGTAGGGCTTTAGTGTGAGTAGGACGTTAGTAGGGCTTTAGTATGAGTAGGACGTGAGTATGGCTTTAGTATGAGTAGGACGTTAGTAGGGCTTTTAGTATGAGTAGGACGTTAGTAGGGCTTTTAGTATGAGTAGGACGTGAGTAGGGCTTTAGTGTGAGTAGGACGTCAGTAGGGCTTTTAGTATGAGTAGGACGTTAGTAGGGCTTTTAGTATGAGTAGGACGTTAGTAGGGCTTTTAGTATGAGTAGGACGTGAGTAGGGCTTTAGTGTGAGTAGGACGTGAGTATGGCTTTAGTATGAGTAGGACATTAGTAGGGCTTTTAGTATGAGTAGGACGTGAGTATGGCTTTAGTGTGAGTAGGACGTTAGTAGGGCTTTTAGTATGAGTAGGACGTGAGTATGGCTTTAGTGTGAGTAGGACGTTAGTAGGGCTTTTAGTATGAGTAGGACGTGAGTATGGCTTTAGTGTGAGTAGGACGTTAGTAGGGCTTTTAGTATGAGTAGGACGTGAGTATGGCTTTAGTGTGAGTAGGACGTTAGTAGGGCTTTTAGTATGAGTAGGACGTGAGTATGGCTTTAGTGTGAGTAGGACGTTAGTAGGGCTTTTAGTATGAGTAGGACGTTAGTAGGGCTTTTAGTATGAGTAGGACGTTAGTAGGGCTTTTATGAGTAGGACGTGAGTAGGGCTTTAGTGTGAGTAGGACGTTAGTAGGGCTTTAGTGTGAGTAGGACGTGAGTAGGGCTTTAGTGTGAGTAGGACGTTAGTAGGGCTTTTAGTATGAGTAGGACGTGAGTAGGGCGTTTAGTATGAGTAGGACGTTAGTAGGGCTTTTAGTATGAGTAGGATGTTAGTAGGGCGTTTAGTATGAGTAGGACGTTAGTAGGGCTTTTTAGTATGAGTAAGACGTTATTAGGGCTTTTAGTATGAGTAGGACGTTAGTAGGGCTTTTAGTATGAGTAGGACGTTAGTAGGACGTTAGTAGGGCTTTAGTAAGAGTAGGACGTTAGTAGGGCAGAATTAGCCAGGAAGCTGTTTTACATCCACTATACCGGACTGGTGTTAAGATGTCACACTCAAATTATTAACAAGAAAAATATACAGATTCAGATTCAGCCCTAGAATAACAGCTGATTATACTAATGCAAAAAGAACACTTTGACAAGATCAACAACAGTCACACGCACACACACACACACACACACACACACACACGTACCTATCTCCAGCAGGGGGCAGTAGTGAGATATGAGCAAATACAGTGAAGAAGAACAGGAGCCAATCAGCTGAGGCCTTGGTAGCAGTAACTTCCGGGGGAGGGGCGGGGTTTGTCTCGGTGTATATAAACCCCTCGCGCTCTGAGAGGGAAACAGCAGGAATGGAGGACACGCTAACGGCAGGCTCACGCGACGCTCAGGTCGGGACTGATGACGTCAGGGACAAGGTGGGTTTTATTTCTCCATGTGGAATGTTTATAAAACTCAAATGCAGAAGAAATCAACAGATGAAACGATGTATGATGGAATGGGGAGTGTGTGTGTGTGTGTGTGTGTGTGTGTGTGTGTGTGTGTGTGTGTGTGTGTGTGTGTGTGTGTGTGTGTGTGTGTGTGTGTGTGTGTGTGTGTGTGTGTGTCTGTCCTGTTTGGAGCATGCGCAGTAGAGATGTGAGAAGGAAGGTGACGTAGACATACATGGAGATGCTCCAAAAGTAGCGAATCCTGTGTGTTCGTTTTGTACACGCTCAGAAACTACACGGCTCCCGTATCTGTGGATCAGCTGGTCTCGCTGGGGCCGTTAGTTTCCACCGAGGGCTTTCAGACTGTTGCAGCCGACAGAGAAGCACCGAGAGCGGCTTAAACATGGACAGGGAGAGGGGGGCAACGGACTAAAGCTGTTTTTCAATAGATTTAAAACAACAACAAGGACTGCTGCTCATTCCTTCACTAGACTCTTCTATTGTCTCTGGCCACGTTAACACCTCTCCACTCAGAGCCGGCCCAAGCCTTCAGGGGGCCCTAAGCGAAATATGATTAGGGGGCCCCTCTCCAATGTTAGCGCTGCTGAAACTATAGATCTTTGTTAAATATCATTCACACACCCAGTGTTTTCCGCTAGTGCCTCCACTTTGCAGCTGTGCAAAAATATTAGACAGCCTCGATTCAGACCCTCCTAGGAGGGTCCGGGGGTGTGCCCCCCCCCGGGAATTTTTTTTAACCTTTTTAAAGTGAAATGCATGAATCTGGTGCACTTTGAGAGGAAAATTAAGAGGCTAAATCTGAGAAATTTGTGAACAAATAATTTGGAGACACTGGGTCAGATGAATTAGAAGCTATTGAAGAAGGACACATGGATTTTCCATAAAAATATTAATATAGAATAAAATATTATGGAGGGTCCTCTGGGTTGGGCTTGGAGCTCTTTTTCTTTTACGGGACATATGTCTCTGTAATATAATGAATGCATTTAAATGCAGTGAGAGGAACGAAGCAGAAGAACTCTGTTGTCCAGCTATTGTATCTTTTTTTCCACAGACGAGGCTGAAATAGGCTATAGACTAAACACAGTGCATGGGCAACTGAGGACAGCCCCATTTCCAATTGTTTTTAAGTAAACTCAATACACACTGTGCATGGATGTGAACGTGACATGATCAGATAATTTCGGATTACCTCCCAGATGAACCGATTACATTTTTAGGATATTAATTATCTAGACCAAAACATTTTATTCCTTTTTTGTATGACTCACATTTGCATAATATGATGTTAATATCAAACACACACGCGGTCGCTTAGGGTCGGGGGCCCTAAGCAACCGCTTAGTTCGCTCATGCGACCACTGCCCCTCCCTGTCCTCCTTTCACCCCCCCTCATCAACATGTAATGGCCCTATCACACCTCCTTTCATCCCCCCATCCTCAGCGCTCACGTGACGGCCTTATCAGCCCTCCTTTGGCCTCCAGTCTCCACCGTCTTCTGGCTGACCCCCCCCCCCCTCCCTCCTGTTACCGCTGTGTTTTTTCTGATGTCTATATTTGTGCATAGTGTTTTACATATCTCATTGACTATACAGTAGTTGCTTTCTGTTTATATTATATAATAATTCTCATGCTTATTTATTTACTACTTTTTAGTTTGATTGTTGGTTAAACTTTGTGGTTTCTCTTTCTACTTGTTTTTGTTCTAAATTGGAGAAACTGTAACGAAGTGAATTCCTGACTGTGTCTCTGTCTGTCTGTTGCTGTAGAGAATGGGCAGAGTGACGGTAGAGAAACCGTACAACTGTTCCGAATCTGGAGCATGTTCCTGCGCAGCCCTCACCTGAAACCCATCCATACCAGGGAGAAACCACACGGCTGTGACCTGTGTGGGAAAGGTTTTGCTCAACCTAGTCTTTTAAAAATTCACCAACGAATTCACACTGGAGAGAAACCGTACAGCTGTGACCAGTGTGGCAAAACGTTCTGCCAAAAAGGCTCAATGACTGTCCACAAGTTCCTCCACACTGGGGAGAAACCATTCAGTTGTGATAAATGTGAAAAGGGTTTCGCTAGTCAAAGCTATTTAAAGAACCACCAACTCATTCACTCTGACACCAAACTGCACAGCTGTGAGCACTGTGGGAAGTCATTTGTGAGGAAAAGTCCATTAATCCGTCACCTTCGTATCCACACAGGGGAGAAACCGTACCACTGTGAGACATGTGGGAAAAGCTTTGCTCGATTATTCGGGCTCGATAGCCATCGGCGCATTCACACCGGAGAGAAACCATACTGGTGCGATTTGTGTGATAAAACCTTCCCTCAATCCAGTGCCCTAAAAAGGCACCAGCGCACTCACACCGGAGAGGTTTAAACAGAGCAAAGTTTAGCTTTCTCTCCATTCCCTGATAGATGGGTTTTTATATTTTCCTATAGATATTTTTGGTGGTTGCAAATACATTTTTAACCATGTAAAGTATTTATTTGGCAGCCATAGTGAATATAGTGAACGCTGTTTACAGAGATTTCTTGCTGATGTAATGAACCTCCACACTGTATAAATATGATGGTTTCTGTTGAACATATTTTTGCTCATTTGTATAAAATGTAATTAATTTCTAATAAACGGTTGACTTTTTTTCGTATTTTCGTTCTGAATCAGTCCTAGTTGATGCAAAGAGAGGCATGTCTGTTAAAGATGTCTGAAGACGTGTTTCATGTGTTTGTGTGTGAGAAATTAAAAACCCACCTCGTCAGTGACGTCATCAGTCCCGAACTGAACTACAACATGCGCCTTTTCGATCCATTCGTTCTTGTCATATTGATTTCAATCAGGTTGTCGCCAACAGAGTGAGAATCGGCCAAGGGCAATATTTAAGGCCACTTGAATACAATTTCACATGTGAAGAAAAGAGGCTACACGTTGATTTTGAAATTAACCGCCCCCAGTAGTCTTTATCAAAAGTTAAGTTTGGATTTTATTTTTCTCACGGTGTAAATTATGGGCTACGAAAAAAACTTGTGATGTTGGTCTTTTTGCGTAGAGTCGGTAAACTTCGGCGGTGGCCTTTTGCTTTAAATCTTGCCGCTGTAAAGGATTATGGGATATAAATATCTCCTTTCCTTTATCAAAGGTTGGTCAGGTAACCTATGCTATACGGGTTAAAGGTTGCATCAAGCACCTTTCCTCCATGTTCTTCCGGGTAATCTCATCAGGAAAGGAAATTTCCTTTGAAAAGACAGAATCCATAGACCTCCCTCATTCCTCATTCCTGGGACCTCTATGGATTTTGTCTGTTTTTTACATAGGAAATCGTTAATAAACACACAACTGATTTAGAAATAAAATATAAAAAGTCAATTATGATGTCAGATATTTTAAGATTTAATCACATTTCCACAAAAGAGCAAAAAAAAAAAATCTACAAACACGTTTTTACAGTGTGGAGGTTCTTCACATCAGGAATACACAATAACATTAAAGTCTCTACGAGGAGCTTTAAAATATTTCTAAAACAGTCTCTGTTTTCCTCTGATGATCATAAATTACATATAACAGCAAACGAGACCACCAGTGAAAAGAATGTTATTTTTATATAGTTTTTCTTAATGCCTTTGTCATGGGTATACGCTCACCCAGGAACAACAGCTGGCGTGGTAAAAACACACATTTTTATTTCCATTTTAACAACGTCAAATCCAGTCTGTTACAATCCTATCATATGAAGTAAAACCTTAAAATGCAGAAAAAAAATAAGAAAATAAGAAAAGATACCAAATAAAATCTAAATGACCAGGTTTAGAGTTACACTTCCTGGCTACACACTAGTGTTTGACAACTTAAATTTTTAATTTTTTGTTGAGAGAACATAGTGTTTAAAAACTTTTGAAACAGTATTTCCACAGCACTAATTGTAAATGTTAAAAGTCTCGTTGATTATTGTATGAACTCAGAAGACCATTATGTAACCATGCAGGACTACACAATGCGGAGTAGAGCCATAACAATGTTCTGACTTCTATCGTGATAAAGACAGTCAGCCCTAATATTTACCTCATATACAGTCTTGTTAAAATCATAATTTTAAAATCAAAGTAAAATTCAATATCTCTACAGAGTTTAAAAGTGAATTTTCAAGCTAAAAATAATTCATAGAAGGAAAATATAAAAACCCAGCTATCTGGTGTGGGGAGAAACAGCAGCTAAACTTTGCTTTTTAAAAAGATGGAGTCAGTGATTCTTGAGAACTTTTGTTGTCAAAATCACTTTGTCAAAATCAGTGAATATCTCCTCATGATCTGAAAAAAAAAATCAGGTGTTAACCCTAATTTACATGTCTATTGACAGATCCTAGGCTGTGAATTAAGGGGCACTTTACACGACAACACGAAACGGTGCAAACGCGGAAAAATTCCCGCGTTTGCACTATATCATTTACAGGAAAACAGCAAACGCAGGCATGAAACCGCAGATTTTTGAGATCACCTCCCAGGGAGGATTTTTTGGAAAACTTAACGGTTTTGGTTTCCTGTAAACACCGAAACCATTTCCCCTGATAACGCTGACGTCACGGCTCCACCCTCACACATGCGTAGTCTATAACATTTGCTGTCAAAATACCCACAACACAAGCGAGTTATAAAGTTAGAAGACAACATGAACGGTGTCTCCACGGCACCATCACTGTGATCAGCGGAGAGTGACGTGCAGGGCTAAAATATAGCCTAACACTCGCCAATTTAGTCTAAGCGATTAGTAAGTTATTGAGACCGCCGGCCACTTTGTCTGGGGAAAGATTTGTGCTCTGCCGGTTTTTCTAGCCAAATAAACGTGTGTAGCTTCTATGCCAGGGCAGGGACACGGCTCTCTCTACATTAAAAACACTATCCATAGTTCAGCGCGCAGCGGTTAAGTTACTGTTCAACAAAAGGAGCATTAAGGCTACGGCTTCACAGTAAAAGCATTTCACTGGCTAAACATTAATAGCATTTCACTGGACACACGTGAGTTGACTTTTATTTTGAAGTACGCCTAACAGGAAGGTATCCGCTCACGAAGCCCCTTCACTATCAGCAAGTCTTCTGTTTTTACGAGTTCAATGCGGTGAAATAAGAGGACAGAAAGCTTGTCTTTTACAATATTTGCAACCCCAACCTTACACCAACCGCTTTATGAACGTTAGTGGCATTAATTTTCGGTTACAGTAAGGTTTTATGCATCAAATTGTACCGGAAGAGCTATCTACTAGGCTGTGTCACCGCTGACTATTGGCTTGGCATGGCTGCTACACTGCTACTTCAGCGATTTCGGCCCGTTTCCTCTGAAAACATGTGTACGGGTGAAGATGTCAGATAAATTTTGTCTGAACGGGGTTTTTTTTTAAACCAAAAACTGGAAAACTGTCACGTTTTCACAGTGTAAAGTGCCCCTGAGTTATGTAAACAAAGGGCTCATAGTAGCTAGCAACATACCAGCTTACAGATCCTAGGCTGTGTATTAACACCAGGTTGTTTTCAGCACACACACATTATAGGTAGCAGATCATGAGGAGATATTCACTGATTTTGACTGAAAGTGATTTTGACAACAAGTGTTCTCCAGAATCACTGACTACACCTTTAAATGTTTAAGACGCTGCAGTGTGTGTGCGTTGGTGCGACTTGAGGCTACCCTCGTCCACAAATCTCTTCCCACATTCTTCACACCAGTACGGTTTCTCTCCGGTGTGCCCACGGCGGTGGCTCGTTAGGTTACACTGCATCGTGAAGCGTTTGTCACACAGGTCACAGCCGTACGGCTTCTCCCCTGTGTGAGAGCGCTGGTGAGTTAACAGGGCACCGGATGTGGAGAAGGTTTTGTCACACACATCGCACCAGTATGGTTTCTCTCCGTTGTGAACGCGCCGATGAACTTCAAGTGCATATAATCGAGCAAAGCTTTTCCCACACGTATCACACCCGTACGGTTTCTCCCCTGTGTGGATACGAAGGTGACGGATTAACGGACTTTTCCTTGCAAATGCTTTACCACAGTGCTCACAGCTGTGCAGTTTGGTGTCTGCATGAATGCGCTGGTGGTTCTTTAAATAGCTTTGAGTGGCGAATACCTTCTTACATTTATCACAACTGAATGGTTTCTCTCCAGTGTGGATGAACTGGTGAACAGTCATGTGATCTTTGTGTAGGAAGGTTTTGCCACACTGGTCACAGCTGTACGGTTTCTCTCCAGCGTGACTCCGTTGGTGGATTTTTAAAGAGCCGGCTCGACCGAAACCTTTCCCGCACTGGTCACATTTGTGTGGTTTCTCCCCAGTGTGGATGGCTTCATGGGCTTTCAGGTGAGAGCTGCGCTGGAACTCTGCGCCACATGTGGAACAGCTGTGCGGTCTCTCCACCTTCACTCCTCTCCTTTTCTATATCAGACAGAGAAACAAATGCATGTTAAAAACCACAGATGATATCTGTTCCCAGAAACCACCACGATTGACGATAATATTGTGGACATTGTTTTCTGCCACTGGTGAAATGATGATGTAGTAAAATAATGCACGTCCTCAATGATACATTTTAATTCAACAATATTAAATTTTGCGGCTCTGGTTAAATAAAAGATAAATAAAAAGTGTGTAGGGCGGTCGACCCTCAACTACAGGGTCGCTGGTTGGATCCCCAGTCTCCCCGCCACATGTCCAAGTGTCCCTGGGCAAAGAGACACTGAACCCTAAATGTCTCCTGATAGTTAGCTTGCACCCTGCGTGGTAACTGCTGCTGCTATCGGTGTATGAATGTGTGTGTGTGAATGGTAACGTGGGAATGGGAACAGAAAAGGGAAATCACTTGCTTGTGACTTGTAGGAGCATATTGCCCTTTTATTAATTTGTAGGCCTATTGTAGTACAGGCAAGAGCTTGATAAAGATATTAAAAAAAACGTGCATGTTCGGATCCATACACTTTAACAGTGGAGAGAGTTGCCGTTTCTGAGGCATTGAGTTACTACAGTGACACCGACAGTGCTAGCTAGGAGATCGATAATTTTTGTTTGAATAGCCAAACATAGCCTACTAAAAACTCTCACATATCACAGCAAACGAGCTGCACAAATTAAACCAGGTTACATAATCATATGTGCCGGTGTTTTTATTGATCTCAAAAAAGCATTTGATACCATAAATCATGACAGAATAATCAATAAATTAGAAAGGTATGGTATCAGGGGGGTTGTATTAAACTGGCTGAGGAGCTATTTACAGAACAGACAGCAGTTTGTGAAGATGGGTGAACATATGTCATCTTGTTTGGACATTGCTTGTGGGGTCCCCCAAGGGTCAGTATTAGGGCCAATTCTTTTTATTCTCTACATTAATGATATATGCAAAACATCAAAGATTTTACAATTCGTGTTATTTGCAGACGACACTAATATTTTTTGTACGGGAGAGGACTTGCAGCAGCTTCTGGAGTTAATTACAACTGAAATGAGCAAATTAAAAAGGTGGTTTGACAATAATAAATTGTCATTGAATCTAAGTAAAACAAAAATCATGTTGTTTGGAAATTGTAATTTAAATAATGACGTAAATGTTAAGATTGACGGTGTTAATATTGAAAGAGTGTATGTAAATAAATTCCTTGGTGTGACAATAGACCATAAACTCAGCTGGAAACCTCACATAAAACATGTTCAATCTAAACTGTCACGAAGCATCTTAGTCCTGTGTAAAGCAAAGCATATATTGGATCAAAAATCATTGCATATTCTTTACTGCTCAATGATCTTACCTTATTTAAATTACTGTGTCTTGGCCAGGTCATTCTTGAAAAAGAGATTTTAATCTCAATGAATTTTACCTGGTTAAATAAAGGATATTGATTGATTGAAATTACTGTGTGGAGGTCTGGGGGACCACTTACAAAAGCTCACTGCTACCATTAGTCACATTACAAAAACGAGCCATAAGAATAATCAATAAAGCTGGATATTATGATCACACCAACCTCCTCTTTTTACATTCCCGTATCATAAAGTTCAATGACCTGGTTGAATATCAAGTAGCACAAATCATGTTCAAAGCTAGAAATAATCTGCTACCAGGTAACATTCAAAAGCTTTTCTTTGACCGAGAAGGGGGTTACAATTTCAGGCAACAGTTAAACTTTAAGACACTGGCTGTACGCATGACTTTAAAAAGTCATTGCATCTCAATTGGGGGTGTGAAACTGTGGAATGGGATGAGCATGGAGCTAAAGCAATGTCCAAACACGACCCACTTTAAAAAAAGGTTCAAAACAATGATTTTCAATAGGTACAGGGATGAGGGTGTGAAGTAAGAAGGAAATTATAATTATATGGATATATATACTGATTGTATGGATATATTGATTGTGTATGTATATAAATATAGATATATGCATTGTATAAATATATAATATATATATATATATATTTTTTTTTTATATAGTATATTAAGATGTATAGTATGTATGTATAGTTTATAAATGGCAATTATAGTATCGCCAATGGTACAGAGAATTTTTTTTTTTTTTTTTTTATTATTATTTTGTTTTTTTTAGTTTAATAAATATTTTTATTCTTTATTTTTATTTTACTATGGAAAAGGGGTAGGATTAAATAAGTATATACTTCTTCCTGCTCCTTTTCAGGCATATCTCAACAATACAGTTAATTTGTTTTCTTTTATTTTTTATTTCTTTTGCGAAAACATAATTTGTTTACTGTATTTCCATGCTTTTCATTTTGTTTTGTATGTTTGATATGTCTGAAATAAAATTGAATCAAATCAAATATGTTAAAGACATGAATAAATAAGTGGAGGAAAAGAGGGAAAAGAAGAAATAAATGTGAGGGATGAAGAGGAGGTTTTATATTCAGACAGAGGGACAGAGGCAGGTAGTGATCAGCAGGCAGATGAAAGGTAGGCAGAGGGTCTGACTGCAGTCCCAGCCTAAACTACTGTATTGTCATTCTCCTTCCATATAAATTCCAGTAGACTAGTATGATGTCATGTCACTCAAAATAACATGTTTCAATGACTGCCTGTTTTCTGTTGTAGCAATGTGTTGTATAGAGTAAGCTATGTAGGCTTAAGATATAGGCTACAAATGTCTTATTTTATCAGAAATGATGATCAATGTAATATATATGGGGATTCCCGCTACCGTCCTCCCATGCCTCCCTGCCGAGACCTCTTGCCCCCCCTTCGCCACCCCATGTAAAATTGTCCAGATCCTCCCCTGCTTCCCTACTATTTAGTACGCCAGAAAAAGATTTAGGATGTCCCAATACATGCACATCAATTGTAGTATGCTGAAAATACATAAATGCCCCACTAACTCCAATAGCATGTTGCAGTATAGTCTTTTTTCTTTACATTTCTTGACATAATAAAAAAAAAAAACTTCTTTATCTGATTTTTTTCCTCTCCTGTCTGTGGCCCTAAAACTCTTCTGTACTTTAGTATGTAGTGTAGTAAAAAGACTAAAACTCTTCTGCACTTTAGTATGTAGTGTAGTAAAAAGACTAAAACTCTTCTGCACTTTAGTATGTAGTGTAGTAAAAAGACTAAAACTCTTCTGTACTTTAGTATGTAGTGTAGTAAAAAGAAAAAGCATGTGAATTGGAACGCAGGGTTTGTGTTTAGATCAAAGGGCGACTAGAACAATGGGTGTGCCCCGCTGCTCTCGCGAGAACAGGACACAACGGGCTGAGTGGTCCCCGGGGGAAATCAACTTCGTTACAGTTTCTCCAATTTACAATAAAACAACGTGAAAAAACAAGAGTAAAGAGTATGTTCTTAACGCCACACAAGGTTTAACCAACAATACAAATCTAACAATACAAGAATAAGAAGTACACGAGTAAATGTAATGTAAGCGCTTTGAGTGCGAGGAAAGCGCTATATAATAAATTATTACTCAATATAGTATGAGCGTTATTATAAAAGGAAAGTATTGCTGGATACCGGGGTGTATGAGAAGTGTTATACAGTATCCGTCAGTATGTAAAAATATAGACAGAGGAAAAGTGAAAACTCATCAGAGATAACAGAGAGGGGGGGGGGTCAGCCAGGAGACGGTGCGTAGACACAAAAGAGGTGTGAAAGGGCCATCACATGTAGATGGGGGGATGAAGGAGGACAGGGAGGGGCGGTGTCTGGCCGACTCACTAACCCTCGCGCCAGTCTGCCTCAGCGCGAGCAGCTGAGTAAACAATACGGAAGCCGTGTGGATTCTGAGCGAGTACAATACCAACACTCTAAAGAGGAAAGCTAGTTTTGGAGCATTTCCGCGTATTCCCTGTTCCAACATTCGTCTATGTCACCTTCCTTCTCACATACTTTAGCTTGGGGTTGTAGCTAGCTCTAACTTTAGCTTCCTTCTCACATCTCTACTGCGCATGCTCCAAACAGGACACACACACACACACTCCCCATTCCATCATACATCGTTTCATCTGTTGATTTCTTCTGCATTTGAGTTTTATAAACATTCTACATGGAGAAATAAAAACCCACCTTGTCTGTGACGTCATCAGTCCCGACCTGCGCGCCGCTTGAGCCTGCCGTTAGCGTGTCCTCCATTTCTGCTGTTTCCCTCTCAGAGCGCGAGGGGTTTATATACACCGAGACAAACCCCGCCCCTCCCCCGGAAGTTACTGCTGCCAAGGCCTCAGCTGATTGGCTCCTGTTCTTCTTCCATGGTATCTGCCGGGAGGTTTCATCCTTAATGTCTCACTACCGCCCCCAACGGGAGATATTTAGTGTGTGTGTGTGTGTGTGAGACCGTGTTGATGTGGAGTCAAAATCAGTGAATATCTCGTCATGATCCACTACCTGTCTGTACTGTGTGTGCGCTGAAATAAAAAATCCAGTGTTAATACACAGCCTAGGCTCTGTAAACGGGCATGTTGCTAGTTATGGTGGCCCCTTTGTTTACATAGTCTAGGCTGTGTTTTTTCCCCAGCTAAAACACACACACACAGATCATGAGGAGATATTCACTGATTTTGATAAGAAAGGAAGACACACACACGAGCCCAAAAGCAAACAGCTGTTTATTCTTATTGTTTCATGCAAAGCTTCACTGCAACATCACCACCAGCTGGAGGACATTCTCCAGTGTCTCAGAAACACTGATACAAAACTAAAGCTAAAAAGACTCTTATTGTGAAGGAGCTGTGGTGGGGGGGGACTGGCTCTCTGCTTTGAAGGGAACCCCCAGTCTGACCTCGCACCTCTAAGGGTTAAAATCATATCCGTTATCCCTGCGTTCCAAATCACATACTCTTTCTTTTTACTACACTACATACTAAAGTACAGAAGAGTTTTAGTCTTTTTACTACACTACATACTAAAGTACAGAAGAGTTTTAGTCTTTATACTACACTACATACTAAAGTACAGAAGAGTTTTAGTCTTTTTACTACACTACATACTAAAGTACAGAAGAGTTTTAGTCTTTTTACTACACTACATACTAAAGTACAGAAGAGTTTTAGTCTTTTTACTACACTACATACTAAAGTACAGAAGAGTTTTAGTCTTTTTACTACACTACATACTAAAGTACAGAAGAGTTTTAGTCTTTTTACTACACTACATACTAAAGTACAGAAGAGTTTTAGGGCCACAGACAGGAGAGAAAAGAAAATCAGATAAGGAAGATTTTTTTTCATCATGTTGAGAAATGTCAAGAATAAAGACAAATGCTGCAAAATGCTATTGGAGCTAGTGAAGCATTTATGTATTTTCAGCATACTACAAATGACGTGCATGAATTGGGACATCCTAAATCTTTTTCTGGCATACTACATAGTAGGGAAGTATGGGGATTGGATCGCAGGGCATATCCATCAGGTTTAAGCATTAACTAGGGCTGTGTTCCAGTCCCCATACTATCTACTATTTAGTCTGGTAGAAAAAAAGATTTAGGATGTCCTGATTCTTGTGGCCAGATTTAGGATGGTTAGAAGTACCCGGATGTCCTACTAGATCCGAACGAGATTTTGAGTGTTGAAATCAGCATGCTATTTGGGCGATTCTGACCCACAATCCAGTGCGCACGTGAAGTGACGTCACATCGACAAAGCCTCCATATGAAAACAAACGGGGATGAGACGGATATAAAAGCAAGAGGCAAGATCAAGGAGCCATGTTAGGATGAAATAAATGAGTTAAAGTATGTCCCAAGTGTAGCATACTGCATCCTAACTAGATTCTGTTTATGGTAGTATGTAGGAAAAAGAAAGCGTATAAGATTTGGAACGCAGGGAAATCAAACTGAAAACTACAGTTTGTAGTCCTAACAACAAGAAACGGGTCATTTTGTAGTCTTTTAAAGGGACCTGCATACTTCCCACTAGCGCTACCAACTGGACAGGAGTGTAGCTCAACCCATTCTATCCTAACTAGAGCATGAGCAGAGGGAGAGCACACCACAGGTTACTGCGTTATGGGCGGACATGCGGTCGTGGTGATTATGAATTGGCCTTTAGAAGTCATGTCAATTTGTAGTCCTAACCACAGGAAACGGGTCATTTTGTAGTTCTAAAAACCAGGATTTTGATTGGCTGGTTCTCAAACAGGAACTTCTAACACTTAAGCAAAAAAAGAAAAAAGTTTTTCATGATTTTTTCAGAGGTCAGAGGAGGGGGTTCCTTAAGACTCGACCTTACAGTCTGTGCAACACACACACACACACACTCAGACAGAGATACACACACTCATACACACACACACACACACACACACACACACACACACACACACACACACACACACACACACACACACACACACTCAGACAGAGATACACACACTCATACACACACACAGTCGGAGATACACACATACTCATACACACTTACAGTTCATGCGGTAATAACCTTACAGTCTTGGCGACACCTCTCACACACACACTCAGACACTCAAACACACACACTCAGACACTCAAACACACACACTCAGACACACACACACAGACACACACACACACACCAACAGTTCATGCTGTAATAAATAAAACATCCATAGCATCTAAAGTCCAACATTAGAATATATTTATATTTATATGTGATTGTGTTTAAATAGATTTAATCTGTTATATTCACGTTCATGTCTCATGATGACTCGACTGCTATCACACTACTGACTCTACAGACCAGGCTAACTGACCAGGCTAACTGACCAGGTTAACTGACCAGGTTAACACACTACTGACCAGCACAAATCAAAAGGTTTAAAGGTGCAGTCAGTGATTCTGGAGAACGCTTGCTGTCAAAATCACTTTTAGTCAAAATCAGTGAATATCTTCCCATGTCTGTACTGTGTGTGTGTGTGTGTGTGTGTGTGTGTGTGCTGGAAACCCACAGCCTAGACTCTGTAAACTGGTATGTAAACAAAGGGGGCCCACCGTGACTAGCAACACGCCAGTTTACAGAGCCTAGGCTGTGTATTAACACTGGATTCTTTATTTCTTTATTCTTTTTTTTCTGATTTTGACATCAAGCGTTCTCCAGAATGACTGACTGCACCTTTAATATGGAGTCTAATGCCTGCAGGTCTTTGGTACGGTGTTGGTTTGTGTTGTAGATTCACTGGCTGTCCGTTAATGGCGGTGTGAGACTCCACGATCTCAGGTCTATTCTGTATCGGCCGGGCGTAGGCTTGGGCCAAGATAACTGGTATCAACTGTGTGTGTGTGTGTGTGTGTGTGTGTGTGTGTGTGTGTGTGTACGTGTGTGTGTGTGTGTACGTGTGTGTGTCTGTGTGTGTGTGTCCGTATGTGTGTGTGCGTATGTGTGTAGGTGTGTATGTGTGTAGGTGTGTGTGTGTGTGAGCACTGGGAGAACACAGTA
>CASHTC010000703.1:0-18041 GCA_949357725.1 Hyperoplus immaculatus | reverse complement strand
GGGTTTTATTTCCTAGCAGATTTTGTAGAAAGTAATTATAATATCCATAAGTACATTTAATTTAGTGCATAATAGCTGAAAAAAAAATTTAATTATTTTTTTTCCCCTTAGAAAGGGTCTCATATATGTCCATATTTCTGCATATCTCGGACCAAGGCCTAGTGCCATAGTTGGAATGTCATCAGGTGCATTGTTTAAAATTTAGAATGGTTCTTGTCCTTGAAGGCCACTGTAGCTTCTGTTATTATTCTAAAGGGGTGGGGTTACCCAGGGAGCGTTGCATTCTAGAACTTTGTAGAACTTTCTTGATGATGTCATATTACACACTGCACCTTTAATATAAATCGATCAATGTTCATAGTACTGTGTATTGTGCACCGTCCGAATATTGGGACGAGTTGTACAGTATGTTGATGCTTTGATTCAACATTCAAGATGGTTTATTTTTCATATGCACATTAACAATTGCAGCTGTAGGGGTGTGTGTGTGTGTGTTTTTGTGTGTGTGTGTGGGGGGGGGATGTGTGTGTGTGTGTGTGTGGGAGGGAGGTGTGTGTGCGTGTGTGGCAGCAGTCATTGGCAATTAAATAAATGAAGACAAAACACAAGTGAAGAGAGCAACACCTGAGACACACATAAACACAACAGTAGAGCAAGGACACACAGTGTACAGATTACGTGCACCATAGAAATACAAAGTAAATTGGCATCATTGTTATTGAAATGTTAATGCCAATAAAGCTTTGGATTTAATTTAAAACATATTATTGAAAGTGCACAGGGATATTTTTACTGAGCAATTTTTTTCTCTCTCTGTTACTGCCTCTGCCTTAGCCTGTGTTGCCTAGGAGATAGCACACATGGAGACAGAATTGGAATAGCTTTCACACACACACACACACACTGTAACACACACACTTACAGAAACACACACACACACTGTAACACACACACTTACAGAAACACGCACACACACTTACAGAAACACACACACACACACTTACAGAAACACGCACACACACACACACACACACACACACACACACACACACACACACACACACACACACACACACACACACACACACACACACACACACACACACACAGGGATTTCAGATTACATGCTCTCCTCTCTCCCATCTGTGCTCTGTGCTGCCTTGCTATATTTACCAACTGCAGCCCAGGGAGGATGCATGTGTTTTATAAATAACATTAATATAATAATTCAACCGGTTTTTTTCTGTCCTCTGCTTCTGCTTCCACAGTCCAGTTCCACATTGCTCACTTGTATGAGATCCAGGTAAGACATCATTTACTATTTATGTTTGAAAATGAATGGCAGTTAATGGCAGTTTAAAGGCCTACTTCACCGGTTTGAATATGAAGGTGTATTGAATTCTGAGATCCTATGTAGTATAAATGTGCAAAAAAAAAGTAAAATCGGTTCATCCTAGCCTGAGAAAAGGCAGAAAGAGTGTTTTTTTTTAACCCTATATTTCTCTTTCTCGTGAAATCACAGAAAGAGAAATATAGGGTAAAAAAAAAACGTACTTTGTAAATATTACTGTGATGTCACAGTAAAAGACATCACAGTAATATTTACAAAGTAAATGGGTAACCCCAACCCTTTAGAATAATAACAGAAGCTACAGTGGCCTTCAAGGACAAGAACAATTCTACATTCTAAACAATGCTCCTGATAACATTCCAAAAACATGGATGCCTCCATAAGACTTGCCTGCTCAATGTAGAAAATGTAATATTAATATTTGTAATTCTCCGCTCAGGAGGATAATTCAGATTATTGGCAGAGGTGATTTTACACCAATGAGGACATATTTATGAATGAGGGTATTGATTTTAGCTAATACATTACTTAAAATGTTACACAGTGTCCCTTTAAAGTAAAAAAAAGATTAACATTGTTTACTGCACTTGGCCTTCTGAATGAATCTTGGGAGAGACAGAGATATTCAGATGTGTTGTCACGCTGTCCGTATGGGCAGAGATTTGTGTCAGTAGAACTTGAATTTGAATTGATCGACTTGAATATGAATTGATCAACCTGCATTTGAATTATTGATACTTGAATTCGAATGTATACACTTGAATATGAATTATCCATTTGAATTTGAATTAATTATACTTCAATCTGAATTTTCTCTACTTGAATCTGAATCAGTTAATACAAGTTCAAAATTCAAGTAGAAAAAATTCAAGTAGAAAAAATTCAAATTCAAGTAGAGAAAATTCAGATTCGAGTAGAGAAAATTCAGATTCGAGTAGAGATGTGCACATCCGGGTTCTTTGAGGAAGAGCAATCGAGTGCAGATCTCTGATCCTAGGCTACAGCGTCCGGGCGGTGACCGTTATTTAACGTTCAGGAAATATAAAGTCATAAATGAGTTTGTTTAATCATCGTCTGTGTTTTTGACCTCTTGTTTTATAATCGAAGTATCTTTTAGAACACTAATCACGTTTCAGTAATTAAAGTTAAGTTATTAATTAAGTTATAATATCGCCAATAGGCTATATCAATGAAAACAGACGGTCAAACAGTGTCCAAATGAGCTAAAATCCTAAATACAATAAACAGTAACATGGCAAACTTATTTTTAGGTAAGCTAATCGATTATTTATTCATTTCTTCACACGTTTACATGTTTAGAGGCGAAGGATTCCTCCGACGCTCTCTGTCCGGCTTATCAGACAGCACTCAGCTGTTTTTTTTTGGAGCATTATGCTTAATTTCCTGCATTCTGGTGAATTTGTATTCACCAAACACCTTTCTTCAGTGCAAGTGAACAGTAGACCTAGTGCGAATAGACCGAACTCTGATGTGTGACTTTATTATTGTGCCCCGCTGTGATCGCTCTCGCTGTCATCTCTCCTTGGAGGAGCACCTGTGCGCAGGTGAACATTGCATCCGGTCTCTCTTTCTCTCTCTCTCTCTCTCTCTCTCTCCCCCCTGCGCTTAGCAGACAGAGGGAACGTATAGTGACTATGTTGAAGTTATCTAGGCCACTGCTTTGTGCCATTAACCCATTGATGACGGCTGCTGCGCGATGCCACATTGGCTCTCCTGCCTGATGCTGCGTCGCGCAGCATTATTACTTTATCTAATTTTCATGGCATTCCCAGCATAGAATGCACTGTCATTGGTTCAAATACACATGAGGTGGGTATTGTTGATTTTTTTAAGACCACGTGACCACCCAAAAGTTGTGTGGTTTGCCAAAAATCATGTCAATCAAAAAAATAAAAAATCAAAAAATAAAACAAAATAATTAAAAAAATACGCCAGCTATGTCGGCGACAGAACAGTTAGTGGCGTTTGGTGCGCAGAATCAAGGTCTACTATAGACTACTGACGAAAATCACACAACACATTGCATCTATTTATTAACAATATTTAATAATTTTCTAATTCATCTCATTTTGACGATTTTTAGAAATATTTGTTGGTTTGTAAGCGCTAAGGGAGCATGTTTAAATAAAACCTGTGAACCTTAACTTTTAAATGTATTTTATTTCATGTTTCTATGTGCTACACAGGCTTAGATATTAAGGTTTTGGTAGACTTGACAATTCCTACTATTTTTTCAGAAAACCCTCAGGCATTAAGGACATGCATCCTAGATTGCCATAGTCATCAATGGGTTAACCTGGATTTTTAATGATAACCTGATGCTCATTAGTGCGCAGTCTGCGCACCCCTCAGCACTCTGACTCTACCGAAGTGCGCATGGGAAGGCGGGGCACAAACGTAATCTTGTCCTGGGCACGGAGAAGAAATGTGACGGGCATATACTGTAGCCTATACAGTATATAGCCTATACGCTATATATATATTAGTGTATACATATTTATGCTCTGTCAAGTTGATGTGAGGGAGCAGGAGATGGGAAAGAGGACATAGGCTATGAGACTGTTTACAGAGCAATCGCGGGAGCACAGGGCAAAGTGTGGGGGGGCGGAGAGGGGGTGCAGGCGGTGGTGAGGGGGGGGGGGGTGCGGCCGCACCCCTATTACTTCCAACGTCCCATTTATATTCATCTCTTATTTATTGTAGCCTAAGCGTTTATGAATGACTGCACGTACAGTTGTCAGATCGCGAACAGTTAAAATAAATTAGGCCTAGGCCTATGTGTTTCAAAGGGCATCGTTTTTAGTATTTTTTTTTTAACTCACAATGCCAGTATTCATAGGCTACTTTGTCTGAATAACTGGGGCCTGTTTCAGGTGGTTTTGAGGCAACCCAGAGTTTGTTCGCTCTGAGTTAGTGGAAACTAACAGTTTCTGCAGCAACATACGCCGTGGGTCTACTGGATAGGTGATTTGACCTACTCTGAATTTGTTTTCACTTTACGCTGTAGCTCCGGCTGAAGAAAGAGTGACACTGTCACAACGCGACCCTGTAGGACAGTTAAAGCAAAATCACTCCATAGAAATCTCAATCGGGATGTTTTTATCATTTCCTGATGATTTTACGTTTGCTTGTCCAGCTCAACTGACAGACAGCTGAGTGCTGCCTGATAAGCCGGACAGAGAGCGTCGGAGGAATCCTTCGCCTCTAAACATGTAAACGTGTGAAGAAATGAATAAATAATCGATTAGCTTACCTAAAAATAAGTTTGCCATGTTACTGTTTATTGTATTTAGGATTTTAGCTCATTTGGACACTGTTTGACCGTCTGTTTTCATTGATATAGCCTATTGGCGATATTATAACTTAATTAATAACTTAACTTTAATTACTGAAACGTGATTAGTGTTCTAAAAGATACTTCGATTATAAAACAAGAGGTCAAAAACACAGACGATGATTAAACAAACTCATTTATGACTTTATATTTCCTGAACGTTAAATAACGGTCACCGCCCGGACGCTGTAGCCTAGGATCAGAGATCTGCACTCGATTGCTCTTCCTCAAAGAACCCGGATGTGCACATCTCTACTCGAATCTGAATTTTCTCTACTCGAATCTGAATTTTTTCTACTTGAATTTGAATTTTTTCTACTTGAATTTTTTCTACTTGAATTTTGAACTTGTATCAACTGATTCAGATTCAAGTAGAGAAAATTCAGATTGAAGTATAATTAATTCAAATTCAAATGGATAATTCATATTCAAGTGTATAAATTCGAATTCAAGTATCAATAATTCAAATGCAGGTTGATCAATTCATATTCAAGTCGATCAATTCAAATTCAAGTTCTACTGACACAAATCTCTGCCCATACGTCCGGTCCGTCCGTTTAAACAGGAAGGAGCCACTTTGGGCCTTTTCTCATTTGTGTCCCAAAGTGTCAGCGCCTACCCCGAGGTGTCTTTATGGTGTCCAGACAGGATGCACAACCAGACTGTGTGTGTGTGTGTGTGTGTGTGTGTGTGTGTGTGTGTGTGTGTGTGTGCCCCTTTAACACAAAACTCAATGCGTGTTGAGAGCTTTAGGTTCTGCACAATTTGAGCTGTTTAGACAACATTTAACCTATATACACACACACACACACACACACACACACACACCGGGCACAACACGTACACACACACACCGGGCACAGCACACACACACACACACACACAAAAGCCTCTTTGTATGGTTCAGACCCCAAGGTCGGTGAGGTCGCCAAGTTAAAACAAACACAGTTGAGTTTACCTCGGACCACGCAGATCAGGTTTCCACACAATGCAAAGAATGGACACACACGCACACACACACACACACACACACGCACACGCACACAAACCTAAAGTGCAGCAGACACACACTTAAACCTGCCAGACAACGTGTTGAGTCTAGCCTGTCCACTCTGACCCTCCCCCGTGTGTGTGTGTGTGTGTGTGTGAGAGACTGTCCGGTCATTATGAGTGTGAGGACGTCTTAAGACTTCTTTGTGTCTGTCCAGATAGGTCATAAAACACACTGACCCTGTCTGACTTGAACAATCTCTCTCTCTCTCTCTCTCTCTCTCTCTCCACCCCTCTCTCTTTCTCTATCTCTCTCTGCCTCTCTCACCTTCTCCCTCTCCCTCCCTCTCTCTCCTTTTCTCTCTTTCCTCTCCTTCGTTCATTAGAAGAAATACAGAGCGGCGAAAGAAGCGTATGAAACTCTGCTGCAATCAGAGAATCTTCCGGCGCAGGTGAAGGCCACAACACTGCAACAACTTGGTGAGTGTCTTTATGAACATAACGTTTTGACATCTCTGTGTCTTTAAGTGTGTGTGTGTGTGTGTGTGTGTGAGTGTGTGTGTGTGTGTGTAGCAATGATAAGCTAGTGCATTTTATAACATGTCTGCAATGTTTGCATGGTTCTTAAGGTCAAGAAATTATTGGAAAAGTTCAGAAACTTTTCAAAACTAGTGTATTTCTTTTTGGGGACCTGGAAATGGTTTAGAATGAGCTGAAAAGTTATGGGACAGTATGGAATTTATGCTCCTTTTCGCTTGTGTTTTAAAACCTATTCATAAAAAAATCTCTGAACAGGGCTTAACGTTATGCGAAATAGTACCTTGAAGTACTATTGTTTAAAATCTAGTTTGACTGTTTAAACTTGGCTGCTAACACGTGATACACACATTGGGTTGTAGCTAGTTGGCAGTTTGTCTTTTAAGAGTGGGTAAAGCCATCGAACAACAGTTAGTAGTTTGCAAGAATGCCTGGGACGTGTGTGTTTAATAATGTACGGCTTTGCAACGACGGTGTGTGTGTGTGTGTGTGTGTGTGTGTGTGTGTGTGTGTGTGTGTGTGTGTGTGTGTGTGTGTGATTGCTTGGTACAAATTTTTGGGAACCCTGTGTTTGGGATGTGACTGCATTAAGCTGTGTGTAACTCTCTACCTGTTTTTCAAAAGGCGTGTGTGTGCCTGACCGACCGTGAGTGTGGACATTTTCGCTGGTCCGCACTTTGGGACAGGCCTTTAAAGGAGCTGTTTGAGGGTTAACACTAGGTTTTAAGGACAGGCCTTTAAAGGAGCTGTTTGAGGGTTAACACTAGGTTTTAAGGACAGGCCTTTAAAGGAGCTGTTTGAGGGTTAACACTAAGTTTTAAGGACAGGCCTTTAAAGGAGCTGTTTGAGGGTTAACACTAGGTTTTAAGGACAGGCCTTTAAAGGGCTGTTTGAGGGTTAACACTAGGTTTTAAGGACAGGCCTTTAAAGGGCTGTTTGAGGGTTAATACTAGGTTTTAAGGTTCAGGTATGAATTAGGTTTATGGTAGGGTTAGTGTAAGGGTTGGGGTTAGGCATTTAGTTTTGATGGTTAGGGTAAGGGGCTAGGGAATGCATTATGTCAATGAATGTCCTCACAAGTATAGCCGTACAAATGTGTGTGTGTGTGTGTGTGTGTGTGTGTGTGTGTGTGTGTGTGCGCGCGCTGTAGCCAAGCATTGGTTTTTGCTCTGGTTCCCTTCCCCCACACAGGCAGTAGACTTGTACGTGCTCTCAAATGCATTTAAGAGAGTTGCTATCCTGATAATGAATTTACCACATGCATTTCACTTAACAGTCACACGGACATGACATGAATCTCATCACATGACATGCGCTTTAGAGTTGATTTGATTGCAATGTTAATTTAATCACTTGTTGTTGGTCTGTGTCTGATAAATGTCTTTGTAAAGAGCTTGAAAATGATTGTGTAGTTGATGTTGGTCAAATGGAATTCCGCTCAATTTTCATTTCCCTTCAGTAGTCAGTCTGGGTCCGCGGTATATTAGTGGTTTTTTTCTGTCCAGATTTCTGCCGGTCCAATCAGCGGACAGAGGGAGTGGCTCAGAACAATGACGTTGAGGTTGTGCGCCAGTTTCAGTTGTAGTCAGAAGCCGGCGCATGACATACGTCACAACCAAACGTTATGCGATTGGTTGGCAGATCCAGAGTGGCACTGGGCAGATCCAATAGTTTTTAAACTTCAACAGACACCCGCCTTCAAGTGAGGTAACGTTTGTCAATTGAGCGATTCCAGACCTTCTGTACAAATTAAATGAAGTATGATGGTCTGGTAGGAGCAGGCTGGGTTGTTATTAGGTTTAATTTGCTTTTGATCAATGAGTGTTTGAGTATTTAGGGTCAGAGGCAGTTAGGAGGAAAGTCACATGTGTTTTTAGAATAATTGAATAATCATCGTATATGTGCCCTGCCATCTGTGTCATGGTTGTTGTGTCCTTGGGCAAGACACTTCACCCACCTTGCCTCGTGTGAATGTCGATAGTTAGCCTGCTATTGGTGTATGAATGTGTGTGTGAATGGTAACGTGGGAAAGGAAAACAGGTGTCCCTTGAAAAGGAGTCTTCGGTCTCAATGGGATTTACCTGTAGAAATAAAGGTTAAAAAAAAAATTAAAAAAATTACCAAATGGGTGATATATAGAGAGTTAGGACTTCAGTTGACGTTTCAGTAGTTGCCATGTTGCGTCTATTTGGCTGCAGTTAGGCCTACAGTAGAAGGGAACTCACAGAGGATACATGCAGAGTGTTTTTTCTTTTGGCAAGATTTTAAAATGTCCGCTAGGTTAAAGTGAATTTACCTTTCGTCTGTGTGCAGTGGTATATAATGAGCGCATTCCACCGCCTGTCGTGAGCGATTGCTTAAAGGCGCAGTGTGTAATATGACATCATCAAGAAAGTTCTACAAAGTTCTAGAATGCAACGCTCCCTGGGTAACCCCACCCCTTTAGAATAGTAACAGAAGCTACAGTGGCCTTCAAGGACAAGAACAATTCTAAATTTTAAACAATGCACCTGATGACATTCCAACTATGACACTTTCAAGATGGCGGCACAAGGCCTTGGTCCAAAATATGCAGAAATATGGACACATATGAGACCCTTTCTAAGGGAAAAAAATAATAATTCAAAACATTTTTTTCAGCTATTTTGCACTAAATTAAATGTACTTATGGATATTATAATTACTTTCTACAAAATCTGCTAGGAAATAAAACCCCACATTCTACACACTGCAGGTTTAATTGTAAAGGTCGATAACTTATTGAGGTGATATAACCATAATACAGGTGGATGAGAGGTGTGTGTGTGTATGACCAGATTGTGCTTTGCCAACACACAGAGATTTCTTTTTTCTTCCTCTCCGCTCTGTAGACCCTCCACCCCCCACTCCCCCTCCTCTCTCTCCCAGTTGTAAAAGCCATTCCCAGTCTAGTGGGCTGAGGTTGTCATGGTGACCTGTGGAGCTTGCCACAGGTGTATAGTGGAAGAGGAGGGGGTGTGTGTGTGTGTGTGTGTGCTTAGGTCGGTTTGTTTGTTTGAAATAACCAATCGTTGCTCTGTGTGTGTGTGTGTGTGTGTGTGTGTTTGTATGTGTTCACGTTTGTGTGTGTTTGTATGTGTTCACGTTTGTGTGTGTGTGTGTGTGTTCCCGTTTGTGTGTGTTTGTATGTGTTCACGTTTGTGTGTGTTTGTATGTGTTCACGTGTGTGTGTGTGTGTGTGTGTGTTCACGTTTGTGTGTTTGTATGTGTTCGTGTGTGTGTGTGTGTGTTCACGTTTGTGTGTTTGTATGTGTTCATGTGTGTGTGTGTGGGTGGAAAAGGTTGTAGAGCAGGGAGGGAGGTTGTTTGTAAAGGCTGGTTCACGAGAGACCTTTCAAGTGTGTGTTTGTGTGTTTGTGTGTGTCACGTGCATATTTGTGTTTCTGTGTGAGTGTGTGTATATACGTTTGTGTGTGCAAGTGTGTATTTACGTGTGTGTGTGTGTGTGTGTGTATTTACGTGTGTGTGTAAAGAAACTCCCCTCCCCCTCTTTGTCTGCCTCTTTCATTTGGAGCTTTGGCCAGACGAGCCGTTTGTTTCGTTTTACTCTACCTGTTTTTAATAACAATAATAAGCGCTAGATATTTGTTACAAAGTGATTAAAGGTGCAGTCAGTGATTCTGGAGAACGCTTGTTTATCAAAATCAATTTTTTTGTAAAAATCAGTGAATATCCCCTCATGATCCTCTACCTATCCGTACTGTGTGTGCACAGAAAACAAAATCAGGGCATATTGCTACCTTTGGTTGGGCCCCTTTTTATTAACATGCTAGTATACAGAGCCTGGACTGTGTAGATCATTTTCAGCGCGCACACAGTATGGACAGGTAGCAGATCGGAAGGAGATATTCACTGATTTGGACAACAAGCGTTCTCCAGAATCCCTAACTACACCTTTTTTAATAGGTGATAACTCAGAAAGGTCTTGTTTGAGTATTTAAAGGGCATTTTCAACCTCTGAAACTGCCTGTAATGCATTGGGTACTGTCCCAGGCCTAATACTCTTCCACAGATGGAAAATTAAGCATGATTTGAGTGTTGAAAGGTCATTGCAAACCTTTTATCCTGAATGTGATGCTTTGCGTTATTTTAAACATGTATATACTGACAGTAACGTTTTGTTTTGTTTAAAACTGGTTAACTGGTCATTTTAAAGGGACACTGTGTAACATTTTAAGTAATTTATTAGCTAAAAACAATATCCTCATTCATAAATGTGTCCTCATTGGTGTAAAATCACCTCTGCCAATACCAGGGAGTGTCGCATTCTAGAACTTTCTTGATGATGTCATATTACACACTGCCCCTTTAAACAAACTGACTGTATTGCATCGGGTTCTCTCCCATGTATGTAATGCCTGTAATGAGTGTTTCCAGGTCTTTTTAAACATGTTTTCTGGCTGTTGTGATTGCGTTCTGTCCCAGGCATTGTTTGAGTGTATAAAGGGCGTTTTAAACCTCTTATACTGAGGGTAATGTTTTGGTCTTCTCCCCCAGGCTGGATGCATCACACGGTGGAGGCGCTGGGGGACAGAGGCACCAGCAGCTTTGCCATCCAGTGTCTGCAGAAGAGTCTGGAGTCAGACCCCAACTCAGGGCAGACCTGGTACTTCCTCGGGAGGTAAGACAGACTCTGTGTGGGGGTGTGTGTGTGTGGGTGGGGCTGGGTGTGTGTGTGTGTGTGTGTGTGTGTGGGTGGGACTGTGTGTGTGTGTGTGTGTGTGTGTGTGTGTGGGTGTGTGAGAGCTGGCACTTCCTCGGCAGGTAAGTGTGTGTTTTTGTGTGTGTGTGTGTGAGTGAGAGAAAGAGCGTCAGTGTGTATTTGTGCGAGTCTGTTTGTGTGTGTGCGAGAAAGAAAGAGAGATAGAGAGTGTGTGTGTGTGTGTGGGTGTGGGGCTGTGTGTGTGTGTGGGTGTGTGAGAGCTGGTACTTCCTCGGCAGGTGTGTGTGTGTGTGTGTGTGTGTGTGTGTGTGTGAGTGAGAGAAAGAGCGTCAGTGTGTATTTGTGTGAGTCTGTTTGTGTGTGTGCGAGAAAGAGAGATAGAGAGAGTGTGTGTGTGTGTGTGTGTGGGTGGGTGGAAAAGGTTGTAGAGCAGGGAGGGAGGGAGGTTGTTTGTAAAGGCTGGTTAATGAGAGACCTTTTCAAGTGTGTGTTCGTGTGTGTGGGCACTTGTATGTTTATAAATATGGCAAACCAGGTTCTAGTTCTGGGCTTCTGCTGCTGTCGGTTTAACTGCCAAACCTTGAAAGAACAGTTTGCTTTTCCAAAAAATGCCCATGCCAGAGCTTCACATATTAATACATCGTCCCATCTGTCATTGTTTAAAATTGGACTTCATTGCATTTTTACTTCTGAGGAGATGCTTTACCACCTTCTGTCTCTCATATCTCATATATTTTATTCTCATATTTCACATATTTTAAAGGGACACTGTGTAACATTTTAAGTAATTTTTTTTAGCTAAAATCAATATCCTCATTCATAAATGTGTCCTCATTGGTGTAAAATCACCTCTGCCAATACTCAGAATTTTCCTCCTGAGTGGATAATTACAAATATTAATATTACATTTTGTACATTGAGCAGGCAAGTGTTATGGAGGCATCCATGTTTTTGGAATGTCATCAGGTGCATTGTTCAGAATTTTGAATTGTTCTTGTCCTTGAAGGCCACTGTAGCTTCTGTTATTATTCTAAAGGGTTGGGGTTACCCAGGGAGCGTTGCATTCTAGAACTTTGTAGAACTTTCTTGATGATGTCATATTACACACTGCACCTTTAAGCGTCTTTGAGTGACCTCCAAAAAAGCGCTATATAAAATCTATCAGTTATTATCATACTATCATCTCTGTCTCCTCAGGTGCTACTCCAGCATTGGGAAGGTGCAGGATGCCTTCATCTCTTACCGTCAGTCCATCGACAAGTCAGAGGCCAGCGCCGATACATGGTGCTCCATAGGGTGAGAGGAGATATCTGTACTTGGGCTGCTGAGAGGTTATATAGAGGATATGCATACTCTTCTCATTCACAAGCCCTGTGAAGGAGTTGAGCTTCTGATCTACTTCTGTGTTGAAACTGTTCAACGCAGTTCAAACTAGAAGATACATTTCCTGCAGAAACATTGGATGCTGAAAAGCTGATTCTAAACTGAATAGCTGAAAGTTAAATGATTTTGAATTATGAATATATATTAATTGGAAATTAAAAGTTGATTTAAAAAGAAATCGGAATATTTCCACATATCTCCGTACTGTCTGCGTGCTGACATGAAATCTAGTGTTAAAACACAGCCTGGCAAACGGGCATGTTAGCTGCCACCAAGGCTCCGTTGGGAGGGCAAAACACCATCAAGCTACTAGCTAAGGTGGACCACTCGGTTTACACACCAGTTATCCAGAATCTATGACTCCCCCTTTTAACATGGATAATAAATTAAAATTCCCCCCCTTCTCCCAGTGTGCTGTACCAGCAGCAGAACCAGCCTATGGATGCTCTGCAGGCCTATATCTGTGCAGTTCAGCTGGACCACAGTCACTCAGCCGCCTGGATGGACCTGGGAACGCTCTACGAGTCCTGTGGCCAGCAGCACGACGCTATCAAATGCTACATCAACGCCACGCGCAGCAAAGCCTGTCTGAACACCGCTGCTCTCACACAGCGCATTAAACTGCTGCAGGTAGGGGGACGTTTATAATGTTCATACTAATCAACCAGCCCTGTTTGTTATGCCTCGTTTACACTGAGTAGCACAGTTCGGTTTGGTTCAGAACGGTAACCCTAGATCTAGTTTGCATTTCCACTACAGACAGTGCCCTAACTTGGTTTTTGTACCAGGCCTTAAATGGGAGTCAGTGAGAAATTGCTCTGTTTTGATGCCCTTAGTGGCCACTCGGTGAACTGCAATTTTCTCCCCCATTTCTTCTTCAAAAACACACTCACAGTTACAGGAAATGGTTTCTGTCGCCTTTCTCTTGAACCCGAGTGACGCAACAAGCTAGAAAAAAAACTTTTGTTGAACTATTCCTTTAAGAATTGTCATCTTGATTGTGACTTTTCTTGCTAACCCCAAAGCTAAGCGCTAAAGTCTTGTGCCCTCCAAAAAAAGCGCTGTATAAATAATAACAATTCTTCTTCTTATGATTATTAAATGTACTGTCTTCCACGCTCTCTCCTGTAGGCTCAGTTGTGTAACCAGCCAGGCATCCTTCAGCAGAATAAGAGTAAAATGCTTCCTATTGACTACCACATTTTGAGCTAAGCTAACTAGCGATAAGCATCCTTTGCCAATTTCTTCCTCAAAACCACACGGACAGTTACAGGAAACGGTTTCTGTCGCCTTTCTCTTGAACCAGAGTGAGGCAACAACCAAAACAATAAAATCCTGAATTATTCCTTTAAGAAGTAAAAACTAGTGAATTAAAGCATTAGTATTTTTATAGTGACTTTTCTTGCTAACTCCCAAACTCAGCACTAAAGTCTTTGATTGCCCTCCAAAAAAAAAAGCGCTTTTTAAATAATAGAAATTCTTCTTATTCTGATTATTAAAGCTAATGTCTTCCACCCTCTCTCTCTTGTAGGCTCAGTTGTGTAACCAGCCAGGCAACCTTCAGCAGAATAAGAGTAAGATGCTTCCCAGCATCGAGGAGGCCTGGAGCCTTCCCATCCCCGCCGAGCTCACGTCCAGACAGGGAGCCCTGACCACTGCACAGGCTCAGCAGGTGAGAACCAGCAAAATATGAGCGATTATGGACTTTTTTTTTTTGGGTAGAGGATATAAGGATAATTAAAGGTGCTAAGAGGAACCTTTAAATATTTCTGAAACGGTCTCATTTACCCTCTGATGATCAGCAGGTGAGAACCAGCAAAATACAAGAGATTTTAGTCTTTTTTTGGGACATTACAGGTACCCCGAGGAACTTTCAGTTTGTGTTAATTCTAGCTCCCCCCTTTGGACTAAAGCGGTAGTGTTTTTACTACGCCAGCTGTTGTTCCTGGGTGAGCGTATACCCATGACAAAGGCATTAAGAAAAACTATATAAAAAATAGCATTCTTTTGCACTGATGGTCTCGTTTGCTGTTACATGTAATTTATGATCATCAGAGGAAAGATGAGACTGTTTCAGAAATATTTAAAAGTTCCTCATAGATACTTTAACATTTATGAGAATTATTAAAACAGTGTTGAATTTTATAAATATATATAGATAATTTGAAAGCTGCTTTGCTGTTTTTTTGTCAGTCCATTGTCTCTCTCCCTCTCTCTGTCTCTCTGTCTCTCTCTCTCTCTCTCTCTCTCTCTCTCTCTCTCTCTCTCTCTCTCTCTCTCCCTCCCTCCCTCCCTCTCTCTCTCTCTCCCTCCCTCCCTCCCTCCCTCCCTCTCAAAAATTGGCTTTATTGGCATGAAAGTTTAAAATAGGAAAACAAAGTTGCCAAAGCAAAGTATCAGTAATATACAATAAATGAGACAAAACACATATGACAATTATATACATTATGAAAATTATGAACATTATATTACTTGTGTGTGTGCCTCAATCACTCACTGTCCCTCAGGTTGTGGCATGTTAATCACTCTCTCTATGTCTCTCTATTTCTCTGCCTCTAGGCCTGTAAGGAAGCAGGACAGTCTGACAGTAATCACACAGACTCACAGGCCAGTCCCGCCAAGAAGAAGCGCACCGCCAGCCCAACTAAGGTACAGAGAACAGTATTCACATTATACTATTGTGCTCTGAAAGTACAGAGAAGAGCATTTACTTTTTCAACTATAGACATTACATCATTTTTATTTTTAATTAATTTTTTTCCTAAATGTGTTTGAAACTATTTTGATATTTAATTGAATTGTTTAAGTCCTTTTTTATCAAGAAAAAACGACCAACCATTAAAGCTGCAGTGTGTAGAATTTTGGGTTTTATTTCCTAGCAGATTTTGTAGAAAATAATTATAATATCCATAAGTACATTTAATTTAGTGCATAATAGCTGAATTTTTTTTTTTAGAATTATTATTTTTTCCCTTAGAAAGGGTCTCATATATGTCCATATTTCTCCATACTTCGGACCAAGACCATGTCACCGACATTTTGGAAGTGTCATAGTTGGAATGTCATCAGGTGCATTGTTTAAAATTTAGAATTGTTCTTGTCCTTGAAGGCCACTGTAGCTTCTGTTATTATTCTAAAGGGTTGGGGTTACCCAGGGAGCGTTGCATTCTAGAACTTTCTAGAACTTTCTTGATGATGTCATATTACACACTGCACCTTTAAGTCATTGATAAAGAAAAAAACGACCAACCATTAAGTCACTGGCTTTGAAATAGGATTGTTTTATGTTTTTTATCGGTTTCATAAATTGTATCTTTTGGTTTTGGACTGTTAGGTAGACGCATGAGGAGACATTTTGACATATACATCACCTTGGCTTTGGGATTTTTCGTCAGGGATTTCTGATATTTTACCATTGTAGCACTCTGACACATGTTCCCGTCTCTCTTCCAGGGACTTTCTGACTCGTTGGTGAACGGACCCAGCCAGCAAATCCCCAGCTGGTACCTCACTCCACAGAAACTGCAGGTAAGAAAAGGACAGGACAAGGGGGCGCCCTTAGCTCAGTTGGTAGGGCGTCCCCCCCCCCATGGGCCTCGGCCAGCAGCGGACCCGGGTTCGATTCCAGCCCGCGGTCGTTCTCTGCATGTCACTCCCCTCTCTGCCCCATTTCAACTCTGTCTCTATACTATCAATAAAGCATAAAAATGCCAAAAAAATATACAAAAAAAAAAAAGGACAGGACAGGACACAGTTTATACGTTTTGTTGTATAAATTGAAACCCAAAGTGGATTTATATTCTCTCCCGCTCGGCGTAGTGATGTTATGGTAAAGCTAGGTCCCCTTTGGAAACAGTTAAGCCTAACAGACAAACACAGACAGGCAACTCTACATTCATTAAAGGCCCTGGCAACCCAAATCCACTAAATCCTTGTAACTATGTTATTTGGGGAGTAAAATGAATGTTAATATGTATATGAAAGGTTTTAGGAATAGCTGCCAACCCCCCGCAAACATACTTCCATGTCAGTTGGTCGAGCATTTGAAAAATCCTGATTCGAATGTCGCATGACAAGCCGTTTTCACACGCATCTCCACTCTAACATACATTGGACTTCTCCTTAGAAAATTTCAAATTCGAATTTTGGCTTGGAGTTTTGTTTTCACACGTCACGCGATTCTTAAAGACTATAAAAACAATTCTATGCCATCTCTCTGGTGCCGCGCAAGTGATACAGACTGTCTCTTTGTGCCTGAGCCTACACTCAAAGCCCCGTCTGAGCGAAGCAGCGCGCACCCCGGTGAAACACTGTGATGGTGACGTTCACAGTGAGCCCTCGCCGAGCCGCCGTGCAGAAAAACTATGTGGTTTAAGACTAAATGATCACCGGGGATTCCTGCATGTTAACGTTGTAGAGGGGACAGGCTTTCACGAGCCGATTGCATGTCCCGAGCCCTGATACACAGAGACATGTCTCCTAACTGACTGCGCGACGTCGATCGCTGCCCCGATTCATGCCTCTGACACGTCGACTCACAACATAATGAGTCGAGGCTTTGAATTCAGTGCTGGGGATGTGGGGCCATTTCACGTGCCTCTTTTTCCTCTCGTCACTTCGTTCTCTATCCAAGCGCACACACCTCTGTCCGGCCGCATCTGAGTGCGCAGCCAGTGCTCCACCCGAAAAAATAAAAAACAAGTTGGACAAAAGCCCTGAAGCTGAATGATCGCTCTGGTAACGGTCAGTCCATAACTGGACGCTGAATATTAGACCCCGAATATAAAACGACCCGACTTTTTACGACCTATTCTAAGGGGGAAACCCCTTCTTATAGGCTAATCGGCCCAATACGGCATGTGTCACCGCTGCATGTAACAATATTGCATTGGTGATGCATTTTTTTTTAATCAATGTAGCGAGTTATTATTTAAGTGCAGGCAGAGCTTCTTTTTTGCCAGCACTCCCTTCTGAGAATATGTTTCCGCGGCTATGCCTGTAGCGTACTTCAACAGCGGGTCTCCACGCTGTTGAACCGTAGCCTATATCGCATCAGCTCACGTGATGAGAAAAATAATCAGACTCCGTTTTCTCTCTCTCTCTCTATTCCCACTCCTATCCACAGAAAAATCTGATTTTAAAAATGCATATGCCTAAAATAAGATAGGGGATTTTTTGCAAGTTAAATGGGAAATAAACTAACAAGAGATAAATATGAGACAGGGATATTTTTATATATTTTCATTGTGACACAGACACTTGTTTCAATTAAATAGGTTGCGGTTGTGGTGGGGAAAAAATAGCATACAACTAATTGCAAAGCTAGCCTATATAGGCTAATAATAATAAGTTACTTTCTAGCAGGATGCAAGTGATTCTGAGCTGCGCTCTCAGCTGTGCCAAAGCATTCACCGTTGCTAGGGAAACCAGCTACCGTCGCAGCCCGTGCAGCAGTGTGAACTTCCAGTCAGGCTCATTGAGCATTTGCAACATTTTCAAGTTTGAGTTTCGTTGTGTGGTGAATCTTTGGTCTGAACTGGACTAAACCTGCTCAGCACCGTGAGTGAGAGAACGTTCCCTTACAGAACGTTATTGACCACGCCCACACCGCCCTGCAAAATGTTCTAGACAGCAAAAAAGCAGTTTTTTAGACGAAATTTTATAATATTTATGAAAATAAATTTTTAATTGGATAACTGTAAACAGCTTGTAGAGAAACCCAA
>CASHTC010000701.1:0-10000 GCA_949357725.1 Hyperoplus immaculatus | reverse complement strand
TCAGTCAAGATTTTTTTTGGCATTTTTATGCTTTATTGATAGTGTAGAGACAGAGCTGAAATGGGGCAGAGAGGGGAGTGACATGCAGAGAACGACCGCGGGCTGGAATCGAACCCGGGTCCGCTGCTGGCCGAGGCCCATGGGGGGGGGACGCCCTACCAACTGAGCTAAGGGCGCCCCCAAATTTCTCCTTTTCTTTATTTTTCTTTTATGTATATTTGTATGTATAGAACCCTTTCTTCTCCTTACTTTTTTTTCTATTTTCTTTTAATTGTTTGCACAAAAATAATGACAGTAGGATGCTGTAAATGTGAACAATAACAGTAAGATGAAAACCTATTTTTGCTCCTACAGTAAAGTATTAAAAAAAAGTTGCATGGGGCGCCCTTAGCTCAGTTGGTAGGGCGTCCCCCCCCGGGCCGGGCCCAGCAGCAGACCCGGGTTCGATTACCGCCCGCGGTCGTTCTCTGCATGTCACTCCCCTCTCTGCCCCATTTCAACTCTGTCTCTACACTATCAATAAAGCATGAAAATGCCAAAAAAATATCTTAAAAAAAAAAGGTTGCATTTCATACAGCAGATTAAATAGTTTGCATTATTTATTACATTATCACAACTTCTAATACCATGAACAAAAGGTGTTAAAAACACACACACACACAAAATGTTGGTGTCTCTTTCTGTTGTGATGTTCTACCACATTCAATTATAATTTTTTTTCATTTATTTATTGGGTTTTTTCATTTTTCACACAAAGAACCCCAAAAAACAACAAGCTTTCACACCAAAATGCATACAAATAGACATGAAAAGTACCACATGACATTTGAGGTGTCCTTCTCTTTCCCCAGGCGCTGGTGGAAAGCACTCGCTACAGCGGCTTCCCGGTGGTCGTCTCCCAGGAATCCCAGAGGCTCGTGGGCTTTGTCCTGAGAAGAGACCTGCTCATATCAATAGGTCAGAACTCAACTGTGTTACTACAGGGGAAAATATTCCTGCTGCTGGCCATTACAATATTGAACTAACTTCAGTCTAAAATATTATGTGCTGAATGAGTTGAAAGTTAAACTTTTTTTAATTGAGTTTGTGTTAATTATTGCGCCCCCTTTGGACAAAAAGCAGTAGTGTTTTTTTTTTTTACTACGCCAGCTTTAGTTCCTTGGGTGAGCGTATACCCATGACAAAGGCATTAAGAAAAACTATATGAAAAAAAAGTTTGCTGTAACATGTCATTTATGATCGTCAGAGGAAAATAAAAAGCTGTTTCAGAAATATTTCCATTGGTTACTTAAACTACAAGTTTGAAAAAAAAAATGCTAATATTTCAACATCCTTGTTTTTTTATTTTATTCAGTTTTTTTTCTCAATTTTTTTTGTTCATCTAAAACACTTAATAATAAAAAATACTAATACTACAGAGGTAGGTAAACACAGGGTAATGTATACAAAGGACCTCACCATGGGGTAGCCACATACCCGTTATACAGAGCCTAGGCTGTGTATTAACAGTTGATTATTTCTATTTTCTTTCAAAGCACACAGTACGTACAGGTAGCAGAGTAGAAGTGACAAAAATAAGGGCAAGGCAAGTTTATTTATATAGCACAATTCAGACACAAGGCCACTCAAAGTGCTTTACAGGGGCAAGATTAACATACATAAAACACATTAGAAGACATTTAAAAGTGAATGAAAAGAAGTAGAGCATTTAAATAAAATTTAAAGTACAGGTTAAAATGGAAACAGAAAAGTCTTCAGACTCGATTTAAAAGAACTGAAAAAATCAACAGGTTTTATTTGTGCTCCGTTCCAGATAACGCCCGTAAGGTTATAGAGGGCGTGGTGAGTGCGTCTCAGGTGGCGTTCACGGAGCACACGCCTCCCCACGCGGCAGACGCCCCTCCGCCGCTCCGCCTGCGAAGCATCGTAGACCTGAGCCCCTTCACCGTCACCGACCACACGCCCATGGACATCACCGTGGACATATTCAGGAAGCTCGGCCTCAGGCAGTGTCTGGTTACACACAACGGGTGAGGACAAACACACACACACACACACACACACACTCACTCACTCACTCACTCACTCACTCACTCACTCACTCACTCACTCACTCACTCACTCACTCACTCACTCACTCACTCACACACACACACTCACACACAGTACCAATTGATTATTTTATTTACAATTTTTAATTTCTCTTTTATAGATAACAATTTTTTTCATCATCTGCAGATAATTTGTGTGATCTAATTTTTGATTCATCGATTAAAAAATAAATAAAAAGGTGGAGTCATTCATTCTGGTGAACATTATCTCTTCACGATCCACTACCTGT
The DNA here is from genome assembly GCA_949357725.1 of Hyperoplus immaculatus. Lineage (NCBI taxonomy): Eukaryota > Metazoa > Chordata > Actinopteri > Uranoscopiformes > Ammodytidae > Hyperoplus > Hyperoplus immaculatus. Next base: position 7,659 of record CASHTC010000701.1, on the reverse strand, counting down.
CCATACACATTTTTTTTTGTTGATATGCAGCCTAGGCTCTGTAAACAAAGGGTATATATAAAACGGACCTCACCATAGGGTAGCCACATACCCGTTATACAGAGCCTAGGCTGTGTATTAACAGTTTATTTTTGAATTTTTTTCAACACACACACTACGTACAGGTAGCAGAGTAAAAGTGACAAAACTTAGCTGTTTTTATGTGTTATTAAAAAATATAGTTATAGATGTATATTAAATGAAGCTTATAGGACTAGTATTTCTAGCCAAAATAAAAGTGCCTACTCCCACGTTGGTGGACATTAAAATGAGAGATCTTCAGGAAGTAATGCCTATGGGTGCATGTGTAGGAGTGTCCCGGGTCAATCCACTGTCAGTCACAATGCATTAGGGGAACATCTAGGAGGCGCAGGACACAGGGAGGAAGACATAGACGGTTAATGGAGGGAGATGTATGTTTACCTAAATCTCCACAACACCTCTGAACTCATTACCATAAAACTTTACTCAAGGACATCTGTTTCTCACACTCACACTCTCACACACTCACACTCACTCACTCACACTCTCACACACACACACACTCACACACACACACACACACACACACACACACACACACACACACACACACACACACACACACACACACACATTCTCATAAGTCAAAAAAACCATTACCTCATGATAGGATATGAGTGGAGATGTTACGGATTAAGTGGCAGAGCCGGCGTACTATGTGACATCTGGCCTATAAGACAATAAGCAGCACAGGATGGAATAGCTTTCACGTTGCCCGTAACAATGTCTATAATCTGACTCAAATGTATTGCTTTGTGGTTTATGGGCTGTGAGGGAAGCTAAACAGAGGATGAGTCAGTTTATTAAAGAAATGTTTAAACATGGATGAGTGGGGGGTTCGGGTTTTGTCAGGACGTCCTGTTGTGGGTCACACACAGCTGTCTAGACGGAGGATATTTTGGTACACAGACTTTTAGGACCGCAGGTAACATTCATTTTCATTGTGGGTAATTTTTGTCGAATATCAAGGTCGATTTATTAATTACTAGAATCGTTCAGTCTATACTAGGTGAGAAAATAGTTTTATTCTTTTTACTGTACATTTTTATTTTATTTTATTAAAAAAAAAAAAAAAAAAAAATCATATCCTATGTCTTTTTTTTTTTTTTGTCCAACCAACTGTCCAAACCCCAACGATATTTAGTTTACAATGACTCAAGACAAAATTCATGCAGGAAATCTCTGCATTTGAGTGGCAGCTGTAGCCAACTAATTGTTTGTATTTACTTGCAAACGAAAATATTTTTAGGAATGTACTGAGGACATAGCGATACATTATAGAGCTCTGTGGTTCGATAGGTTACACACACACACACACACACACACACACACACACACACACACACACACACACACCACTGTTTTCTGTCAGCCTAAAATCTGTCTTTGTGATGACAGAAGGACAACGTTGTAGTGGGGAATTACATTCTCTACAGACGGGACTCTCAGTATAAAGATACTCCCGGGGAGAATACATTTTACTCATTGTTTAGTTCTTCAGACTTCAGTTGTTAAGAGTGAAGCTGACACAGTTCAAACACACGGGCTCTCGGGGATTGGGAAATGGAATAATGTATATTTTCACTAGTGGACAGAAACAGTGTCTTTCAGCAACACTGTCAAACACAGGCTTATAATAGTTTACTCACACACATGTAACAATATATCCTGTGGTTTCTTTTTGACACTCTCTGACGCACGCACACATACAAATACACACACACACACACACACACACACACACATACACACACACACATACACACACACACACACACAGCTGGTTGAGTTTTTAGTCTTAGTCTAACTAGAATTAGCTTTTATTACATTAAAAACTGAAAAATAACCACGTTATAATTAGCGGTTATTGCGTTATTATTTGCCATTATTACATCATATTACTTGATGCTACAGACGCCAGAGCCTACAGTGTAAGGTTTTGTAGAAAAAATGTGCAGCGTCACTTAAAGGTGCTGTAAGCGGAATGGTTCTTTTAGCTAACTTCCTGTCAGTTACTGCAGTTAGCGGTCCCCTCGCTCGTCCCTACGTCACCACATTAATGCACTGCGGTCTTCAAACAGCGAGTTATCTAGCATCATCTCAGATCCATAAGTGTGATAAAACATGATAAAAACCATCAAAACAGACGTTGGGAAGGATTTTTACCTGCTCTGCCATTGTAGGCGCATAAACATTCACCCATCTGTCCTCTGCCGTGCACCAAAGCATGAGGTCGCTGGTTGGATCCCCGGCACCGGACAGGAGGGTGTCAGTAGTAAAACTAGTGGTGGCTGGTATTACATCTACGGTGCCCTCCATCTCTACCATTGTGTCCTTGAGCAAGACACTTAACCCCTAAAACTGCTCCAGGGGCGCTGTACTATGGCTGACCCTGTGCTCTGACCCCCTCTGAAGTGTGGGAACTTGAGAGGGGATATGAGAAAAGACGAATTTCAATGTGCCTCGTTTAAATTGACCAATAAAGATAACTTGACTTTGGCACATGGCGGCACACATTTGTTTCAGATTATGCCAATGAAGTCCAGACTTGTTGACAGTGTTGGGAAAGGTAGGACTTCAGGCAAGATTGGGATTGAATTTGACTAAAAGAATGTTATTATCTGTTCCGCTTTAACTTGCAGAATTTGTCTGTTTACGTTACACACACACACACACACACACACACACACACACACACACACACACACACACACACACACACACACACACACACACACACACGCTCTAAGTCTTAGCGCCAGTGATTCACTGTCTGTCTACGAATGCAGATTGACACTTTTCTCAGTAAAAAAAAAAAAAACCCAACCTTGAGGCGCTGACGTGTAGGATCTCTGCGGTCGTCTAGGCAAAGATGGAGAACGTTAATATCCTCACTCACTCTGACTGGCAACAATGGTGTTTTCCCACACTATCTGTAGCTGAGTTTGTAGGTTTAGTTCAGGGTTGCATCACTGGCATAGGGAGTCACATGAATCTATCTTTAGCTACAGTTTATTTTGCTGGACAGGCTTATTAAGAGAGAGAGAGAGAGAGATGTGAGATATAATTATGACAGAAAACCACAAAAACATCCTCTCGGCCTTGAAGTTTGAGCAGGGCGTGTGTATTTTCCTTCTGTTGTCATGTTTGAAGTATTTGTTATCCCGTTCACACTGATCTAACTCACATGTTTGGGCTTAAATAAAAAGGGTGTGAACTAACGGGGGGAGCCCCAGGGCAGCTTGGCTCCCCCTTCATGAGAAAAATGTCTTTGGGAAATGTCTCTGTCCAATAATCTGCAATATTTCCTCAACAACAAATGACTCCAAGGGGATCTGGGCTTTTCTCTGAGGAAGCTAAATGCTTTTGTATAAATATTAGAAAAAGTATTTTTTTATTGTGTTGTTTTGTGTTAGACTCTAACACAAAACAACACAATAAAAAAATACATTTTCTAGAGGATAAGGGCGTTGGATTTTTTTTATTTTTGTCATTGCCAAAAAGATCAAAACCAGCAATATTTTAACCCGTCTCTGACGTCACTATCCGTTCTGTGGCTCCGACTATTTTCAGCTGTCAAAGTTGGAGTCGGTGATTCTGGGGAACGCTTGTTGTCAAATCACTTTTTGTCAAAATCGGTCAAATATCTCCTCACGATCCGCTACCTGTCCGTACTGTGTGTGTGTGTGTGTGTGTGTGCACGGAACAAAAATGAATGACAAGAAACAACCTAGGCTCTGTAAACTGGCATGTTGCTAGCTACGATGAGCTCCCTTTGTTTACATCCCCTTAATTTACATAGTAGTTTACAGAGCCTGGACTGTGTATACTATAAACACTGGATTTTTTTCAGCACACACACAGTACGGACAGGTAGCGGATCATGAGGATAATTCACTGATTTTGACAAAAAAGTGATTCTGACAACAAGCGTTCTCCAGAATAGCTGACTGCACCTTTAAGTCATTGTAGAGGGGGAGTAGTCATAAAGATACAAAATTACTCTTACAAAATTACTCTAAATCTATCTAAAGTTTGCTAACATTAGCCACAATAAGCTACTGGCCAAATAAAGCTGTGTCAGTTTTCGTGGGCCTGCGTTTTATTGCTCATAAATTCCTTAAATATGTAAGAAGAGCCAAGACGAGTTACACAGCCTCGCTTGAAGCCAGCTGTAATAAACCATTCCCTCGGTCCACATCTGTTGTGTTGAAATATGAATAGTGTCTTTTATTTTCTGAATATCTTGAATTTTTGTCGTGTCTGTCTACAAACTTATAACTTATTCCTCTTTTGTGTCCTCTAATATTGAACCATAAGCTCCTGTTCGTCAAAATGTCCTTAGTGGAGTGTTGCACAATCAAGTCGAGTCAACCTTTTTATTGTACATTTTTGCAATATGTGCCACACATCCAGAGGAATCTCTCTCGACCCGCGGTGCAATAGGTTCAACGGATATAAAAATATAAGTAGCATTTACAATACATAAATTGTAAATGCTACTTACCCATTTTGAAAAGGAAAGAAATTGATAATGTACGGGCAGACTAAGTATAAGCAGACTTAAAATAAATACACTTTCCCCTATGGAGCTGAACCTTTTTTAAATAAACTAAACTTAGCCACAGTGTCAAGACAGGATGCCAGACCTCCATTGTGTGTGTGTGTGTGTGTGTGTGTGTGTGTGTGTGTGTGTGTGTGTGTGTGTGTGTCTGTCTGCTTAATGTCACTACTTTTGACTTTGTTTCCATGACGAAGATATCAAAGTATGACATGAAGTAATCTGCTATTTCCATGACTTACTTACTTCTTCTTAAAGTCACAGTGTGTAGAATTCATTTAGCTTTTTTTCCAGAACAGACTTGGCAGAAAATAGCATAAAATATTCGCTTGGAAAAAATAATTTTTTATTTTATTTTTTCTGATTAATGCCACTAAATATTCTGATATTACGCACTGCTCCTTTAACTCTATTCCTCTCTCTCTCTCTTTGCCTCTCTGCCCTTAGGAGGCTGCTGGGAATCATCACTAAGAAAGACATTCTCAAACACATGGCACATATGGCCAACAGAGACCCAGATTCCATCCTCTTCAACTGACAGATTCGTCCCAATTCTCTTCTTTCGTCTCGTGCTTCTATCGCTCCTCTGTAGACTAGCGGGACAAGCAAAGACACCAGCTCCAATGCATGGTCGAAATGCACCTTCTTTTCTTTTTTCTACCCCTCGACAGAAGACTGTTCATAGGAAAGCCAAGTAAGTGGACCTACATCTGCACACACGACTATAGGGAATAATGGAGATTGTTTTGTTGACTTTTTTTTTTTTTAAACGGAGGATTTTTTGGGGGGATTTTCCCGAAAAGAGATTACAGCACTGGAAAAAACTCTCAGAAACAATGACTCATCCTTCCTAACTGACACTTCTTCTCAACCCCCCCCAAATTTTCCCCGAGTTTGACCGACCCCGAGGGGATTCTGTTGCCCGGAAGAATCGCATGAGAACAGAAGTCAATGGAATATTTTTCAACATCTGCTCCATTTTGGCTTTCAATCAATCTTTCTCTTTTTCCCTTTTTTGAAAAAAATCTACAACTCTCCAAGGATATACGATGAAAAAAAAATCATTGTCTTCCAGTGGAAGTCTCTTGCTCCTCCTGCTAAGCCTAAGAGAGAGAGAAAAAAAAACATTTTAAAGAAGGGGTTTAGGAACACTTAATCCTTATGTTCTAGAGTCTGACAGGAGCAGAGGAGGAGAAATAATGACATCAGTGAAGATAAAAAGAGATTTTTCGGGGAGCTCCGTGCCTACCTCGTCCGGCCATGACAGCAAGCCCAGACAGAGTGCTCAGAGCTGGGCTGATGGATGCTCCAACAACCCCCCCCTCCCACCTTCCTTCCTTCCTATGTGAGGTCTCCTATAGCCCAAGGGGTGGGCGATAGACGAGTGTGAGAAGAGCATTTAATACACACACACTTACACTCCATAAAGACTTGTTGACAGCCTGGGAACTCGTCCAGAAGGGTCTTCTTTTTGACTCTTTGAGATTTGTAAACCAGTGGAGACTCCAGCCCGGGAACTATGCAGTGTGTGGCTGGCAGCATTATACACACACAATGTAGGACTTTTCTTCTTCTTCTTCTTCTTCTTCTGCAATAACCATGTCATGCCTTATGGAAAAGAGTTCAGGTGTTTCTGAGCCGTTTGTGGAAAGAAGGGCTAAAAAAAATAATGAATACAGAGAGAGAGAGAATCATGACGCATTGAAATTATTTATGTAAATGTAAAATTGTATGTCGCACTAAATTATTTCACTGACATAAATGGGTGTTGTGTGTGTCTGTTATTTCTTTGTTTTGAATGTATGACGTTGATGTTAAATGTTGATGTCGGGTTTTTCATTCCCAAGTTGATAAAACATTAATTCTAACATTCTGTGTTTCCCGAACGATACTAATTCAAAGTTGACTTCGCCTCCTTCACATCATCATATTAACATTATTAATCTGAAACAGTCACATATAAATACATCACCTCATCGCGACGCATTCCTGCCGTCTCTCTGTCACTCGCTTTCTAAACAAATGCACGCACCGCGGGCACGCGCTAGCAAAAGTCTACAGGACAGCAGGCACTGGTGTCGCAAAAAAGAAAACTTTTGCTTTGGTCCAAAGGGGGCGCAACAGTCAACTAAAAACTACAGTTTCTCGTTGACACTTTAGAAAAACACATTTTTATAAAGATTTTTTTCTTTTTTTGGCATTTTCAAGCTTTATTTGATAGTACAGAGTTGAAATGGGGAGACAGAGAGAGAGGGGGGAGATGACCTGCAGTAAAGGTCCACGGGTCGGATTCGAACCCGCGACCACTGCAACGAAGGCCGGAGCCAATATGGTACGTGCTCTATCCACTACACCACCGGAGCGCCCGATGTTATTTATACATTTGCCAAAAACCTCAATCGAAACATATAAAGATAAGGATTTGAAAGATTTGAATTCCATTAGCAAATGTGATACTGGATTTAGTCTGATAATCAAGCCCTATAGCCCTACTGATGAGGCCTGGATACACTTTCTGTAAGTATGTAAGTTTTGATTTTTCTTGGCCCATGTTCACGTATGATTTATTTAAAAAAAATTAAAGTGTAAAAACTCAAGATTAAGTACGGATAGAGGAGAGGAAAGTTCCTAATAATGAGATACTAAATAATTCTGGAACCCTGCAGGGTGGTGGAAAAATACCTTCGGGCGTTATATCACCATCCAGTTCCCTGCTGCTTGTCCCGCTCTGTCCCGGGCAGAAAAAAATATTATTCCAGATTATTTTTAACCCTTTGAAAGGTTGAGTCGGGGCAACTTTAGTCTGGGCCTCACGCTCCACCAGGGAGGCCGTTAAATTCTTTCAGCGCGGGACCAATAAAATCCTGCCGTCTCTGAACACTGAAGAATTGATTTTTTTTTCTTCGCTTCACCACATGGGACCTTGCTCTGTACTGCCACAAAAAACATTCCTGGCACGCTGAAATCCGAGGAATTAAAGAGGCGCTTTTCGCTGGCCTTTTTCGGAGCAGTTCTGC
>CASHTC010000700.1:77500-78677 GCA_949357725.1 Hyperoplus immaculatus | reverse complement strand
TGAGGTTGTTGCTCTGCGTTCCTAGGTGGCACAGTGCTAGCCAGTTATCTGTGTCCTCTAATGTACCGACATGTCACGCACTGTTACCAAAGTTAATGTTCAATTTCATGTGTCGATTGGATATATCAGAAAAATAGCATCATTATAGCCTTAACTAACCCTATGACGGGCTGTCGGTTCACATCCAGGCTTCCAAAGCATTGGCATGATAGCTTGCACCTATTTTAGTACAGTATTTTATTGAGTCATGTGTTTTTAATGTGGGCGGCAGTGGCGAAGTGGGTAGGGACTCGCCTCTGGTTTGCAGGGTCGGAGGTTCGATCCCCCGTCTACCCGCCACAAGTCGAAGTGTCCCTGGGCAAGACACTGAACCCCGAATTGCTCCCGATAGTTAGCTTAGTTAGCTTAGCACCCTAGTGCTAAGCCTACCCTGCGTGGTAGCTGCTGCTATCGGTGTATGAATGTGTGTGTGACTGGGTGAATGTGTACAAAAAAACAATGTAAAGCGCTTTGAGTCTGTGATAAACGGAGATATAGCGCTATACAAGACCATTTAAAGAATTTAAAAAAGAAATAATGTGTTATATGTGTGTGTGTGTATGTTGGATGTGAGTGGACCATCTGAGTCCATAATAAAGATTATATATGAGAGTGAGGGAGTGAGCGAGTGAGAGAGTGAGAGAGTGAGGGAGTGAGAGAGTGAGAGAGGGAGTGAGGGAGTGAGAGAGTGAGAGAGTGAGAGAGTGAGGGAGTGAGGGAGTGAGAGAGAGAGTGAGAGAGAGTGAGAGAGTGGAGTGAGTAAGAGAGTGAGGGAGTGAGAGAGTGAGGGAGGGAGTGAGGGAGTGAGAGAGTGAGAGAGTGAGAGAGAGTGAGAGAGTGAGACAGAGTAGAACCAAAATAGAACCGGAGTCCTATTCCATTATTCCTAGCTGCGGTATTCAGAGGGAGTGAGAGAGTGAGAGAGAGTGAGGGAGTGAGAGAGTGAGGGAGTGAGAGAGAGTGAGGGATGATCGGTGATGTGCTGTCACTGTGTAAGATGAATGAGACTTTTCAAATGGAGATTTTCTTTTCATCTGAGGACATGAGTGAAAAAAAGTTTTTTTTTAAAAAGAGTAAAACTAGATCTTGGAATGTTGTGTGTGTGTGTGTGTGTGTGTGTGTGTCTCTCTCTATATGT
>CASHTC010000700.1:62500-70000 GCA_949357725.1 Hyperoplus immaculatus | reverse complement strand
GGATGCGACGGACATAAAAGCAAGAGGCAAGATCAAGGCGCCATGTTATGATGAAATAAGAGAGTAAAGTATGTCCCGATAGTATGCCTACTGCATCCTAACTAGATTATTTTTATCGTCGGATGTAGTATGTAGAATAGAAAAAAGAAAGAGTATGCGATTCGGAACGCAACCTGAGCTTTCTTTCAAAATGGCAGCGCTGCAGGTTTAATCCTTTTTGGCAACAAGGAATAAAAAATCACCTTTTTTGTTTTGGGCAGAGATCATGCCAATAATCAAGTTTTATTTAATGTTAATAGTGATGTAGGAGTTTCTCATTTCCCTTATAATATACTATTTCTAATTCTGCTTTTTGTAAATAATTATTTCAACAATACCAAAGCCACAGTTACAAAATGACATTATTAGTTCAGTGGCCAGTCATAACCATAACTACTCAATGAGATTCACACAGCGTAATATTCACTAAGTACCATCTTACCTGACCCTCTGTGTGCTTGAATACATGATCACACACACACACACACACACACACACACACACACACATACACACACACACTCTCACTCACTCACTCACACACTCACTCACTCACTCACTCACCCACTCACTCACTCACTCACTCACTCACTCACTCACTCACTCACTCACTCACTCACTCACTCACTCACTCACTCACACACACACACACACTCACACACACACACACACACTCACACACATCATATCATCCGTCCACTCTTATTCATAGGACTGAAATCACAATAAGAACCATGTTACTCAGAAAATAATTGGAGTCAAGCCGATCGGAAATGGAAGAAAGAGTTATTTATTTATTTATTTTTGCAATTTCCCTCCTCACAAACCTCTGCAGCAAGTTACATAAATGACTTTCCACTGGGCACTGGGCACTGTGACTCATGTTGTGACGTGTTGTTTTGAAAGGAAACAAATTAAATTGAAAAGGGACACATTTTCCGATTCTTGTGGACAGATTTAGGATGATTAGAAAATACCTGGATGTCTACTACATCAGGACGAGATTTTTAGAGTTGAAAACAGTATGACTCACAATCCAGTGCGCACCGGAAGTGACGTCACATCGCCGGAGCCTCCGTATGAAAACAAACGGGGGATGAGACGGATATAAAAGCAACAGGCAAGATCAAGGCGCCATGTTATGATGAAATAAATAAATTAAAGTAATGGGAGTATGGGGATTGGAACGCATAGTGTGTGTGTGTGTGTGTGTATTGCTGACCTGTCTGTGTGTGTATTGCTGAATTGTGTGTGTGTGTGTGTGTATTGCTGACCTGTCTGTGTGTGTATTGCTGAATTGTGTGTGTGTGTGTGTGTGTGTGTGTGAATTACTGACCTGTGTGTGTGTGTGTGTGTATTAGGGATGGGCATTTTAAGAAATTCAATTAATCGATCATCGGGAAAATTAACGAGCAATTATCGATTAATCGTTATCTTTTTTTACATATTAAAAAATGCCAACAGAACATCCAACATACAGCGTTTTACCATAGACTGTATACAAGAGGTTTTTACTCAATTACATCTTTATTCCAAGATCTTCTAGGCAAACAAATCTATTAAGACAAGGCAACTTTTTTAAATAAAATAATAATAAAATGCAGCGCTGGTTAAAGCCCGAGGCTATGAGCCAACAAGGAGCCAATGCTACGATACCTTTTAAAGTTTTAACACATATGCGCCTCCTAAGATGCTGCCAAAGACTGCATAAGGGCACGGCACGTTTCTCTGAGTGGTAAAGGACCTAACGTTACTTCAACTAATAAACAAAATGTGCAAATTAGTTCCCCGATGAAGGCGAAGTAGGAAAGCATAGACGCTAAAGTTAGCCGCTAATGCTAGCGGCGCTAACGTTAAACAGGGTCGGATTTAGGCTTCAATGTACAAGTGGTACATAATTCGGTTTGTTTAAGTGTTGTACAAGGTTTCACAATGCTTAATGAACTTAGTTATTTTCAGATCTAAAGCTGTCCGATGCCAAACTTCGCCTTAACTTCTTGATGTTTAAGTTTTGCCATCTACGGCAGCTCGCAGGCTGCTGCCTGAGCCTGTTCTGTTGTCTCCTACTACTAGTTAATTATCTCCCCCTGCTGGTAGGATGTTTAATTGCTGCCCATACAGTCTGGTGCTGCCACATAGTGAAATTCATTGCTGTGCTGCTGGACTCACACTGCGCAACACAACGGCTATATGATCGATAACAATTTAACGTGATCGACAATATTCTTAACGAGCAATGATCGAGCAATCGATTAATTATGCCCATCCCTAGTGTGTATTACTGACCTGTGTGTGTGTGTATTACTGACCTGTGTGTGTGTGTATTGCTGACCTCTGTGTGTGTATTGCTTACCACTGTGTGTATTACTATGTGTATGTATTACCTATGTGTGTGTGTGTGTGTGTATTACTTACCCCTGTGTGTGTATTACTGACCTATGTGTGTGTGTGTGTTTATATTGCTGAATTCTGTGTGTGTTACTGACTTGTGTGTGTGTGTATTCCTGACCTCTGTGTGTGTGTGTGTGTGTTGCCTCTCTGCTGCCCCCTGCAGGCAGCGCTGAAGAAGTACCAAACGGAACACAAAGGCAAAGGAGAAAGTCTGGAGAAGTGTCAGCAGGAACTGAAGAAGCTGAGACGCAAGAGCCAAGGCAGCAAGCACCCCAACAAGTACGGAGACAAGGAGATGCAGGTGAGAGAGTGTGTGTGTGTGTGTGTGTGTGTGTGTGTGTGTAGGGGGGGAATGTGGGGGGGATGTGTGTGTGTGTGTGGGGGGGAGTGTGGGGGGGAGGGAGTGTGTGTGTTTGTGTGAGGACATCTCCTCAATTTTCTCGAACCAATGGCCCTGAATACTCTTAATTAATTAAATCAAATCAGTTTTATTTGTATAGCCCTATAGACATATTGCTGCCTAATCAAACGACACACACACACACACACACACACACACACACACACACACAGACACACACACACACACAGACACACACACAGGGCTTTGGACATTTTGTCTGATAGACTTCTGTTGTCATATTTCTGCCTTGCCAGCAAAGTGTCAAACGTTATGCAAATAATTCAACTCAACAATAGATCGTGGGAATATGGGACTTTGTGTGTGTGTGTCTGTGTGTGTTTGTGTCTGTGTGTGTGTGTGTCTGTGTGTGTCTGTGTGTGTGTGTGTGTGTGTGTGTGTCTGTGTGTGTGTGTGTGTGTGTCTGTGTGTGTGGGAGGGAGAAAGGGAGAGAGAGAGAGAGAGTTTGTGTGTGTGTATGTGTGTGTGTGAGAGACACACAGAGAGTGTGTGTGTTTGTGCGTGTTTGTGTCTGAGAGAGAGAGAGAGAGAGAGAGAGAGAGAGAGAGAGCGTGTGTGTGTGTGAGATAGAGAGAATGTGTGTGTGTGTGTGTGTGTGAGATAGAGAGAATGTGTATGTGTGTGTGTGTGTGTGTGTGTCTGTCTGCGCTATGTTTAACACAGCGGAAATCATAACGCTGTCACAACCTGTCACTGCTCCTTAAAAGATTTCTCAGGAGAAATCCAGTGTATTGTGTTTCTAAGCTGCAGAAAATCACTCTGTCACATCAGCTGTTGTTGCTTGAAGGGGCCTGTGTGTGTGTGTGTGTGTGTGTGTGTGTGTGTGTGTGTGTGTGTGTGTTTGTGTGTGTGTGTGAGGCCTATGGGGTATTTTGACACGATTGTCACAGCCTCGAAAAATCTTTTAATATTGTGTCAATGGATAGACCTAGATTACTGTTTTTTAAATGAGCAGTGAGTGTACACATTGACACATTTTGGATAGAGACTTTTTGAATGTTTAAGAATACAATGTCTCATAAATCAGACAATTAACAACATGTGAACAAATCCTTCTTTAATAACCTTCAGAATAGTGCTGAGAATTATTAGTATTGAGTGATATGGCAGTTAAAGATGGTTGTATAGGAGAAAAATTCAGTATATTATATATATTTAGTATGGTAGAAAAAAGATTTAGGATGTCCCGATTCTTGTGGCCAGATTTAGGATGGTTAGAAGTACCCAGATGTCTACTACATCCGTCCGAGATTGTTAGTGTTGAAAACTGCATCCTATTTGGCCGATTCTGACCCACAATCCAGTGCGCACGTGAAGTGACGTCACATCGACGAAGCCTCCATATGAAAACAAACGGGGATGCGACGGATATAAAAGCAAGAGGCAAGATCAAGGCGCAATGTTATGATGAAATAAGAGAGTAAAAGTATGCACTGTTTGTGACAAAAAGAGAGCTGAGTCGTAAGGCAAAGCTTTTGATCTACCGGTCGATCTTTGTTCCTACCCTCACCTATGGTCATGAAGGCTGGGTAATGACCGAAAGAACGAGATCGCGGGTACAAGCGGCCGAAATGGGCTTTCTCAGGAGGGTGGCTGGCGTCTCCCTTAGAGATAGGGTGAGAAGCTCAGTCATTCGTGAGGAACTCGGGGCAGAGCCGCTACTCCTTTGCGTTGAAAGGAGCCAGTTGAGGTGGTTCGGGCATCTGGTAAGGATGCCCCCAGGGCGCCTCCCTAGGGAGGTGTTCCAGGAGCGTCCAGCTGGAAGGAGGCCTCGGGGAAGACCCAGGACTAGGTGGAGAGATTATATCTCCACACTGGCCTGGGAACGCCTCGGGATCCCCCAGTCAGAGCTGGTTGATGTGGCCCGGGAAAGAGAAGTTTGGGGTTCCCTGCTCAAGCTGCTGCCCCCGCGACCCGATTTCGGATAAGCGGTTGAAGATGTATGTATATGTAAAGTATGTCCCAATAGTATGCCTACTGCATCCTAACTAGATTATTTTTATGGTCAGATGTAGTATGTAGAATAGAGAAAAGAAAGAGTATGAGATTTGGAACGCAGGGAAGGTATCATGTAGCTCCCTTTAGTACTGTTATATAGTCAAGGAAAGGCTGCCACTTTTCAAACACTGTATATTTTTAAACTAATAACGGCAGTGCACAGGAAACCTGAAATGTCAGAGGTTAAGGGGCCTAATAATGCAACTTTTCCAGTAGCCAAGTCAGCAATACACACACACACAAGTCAGTAGTATGGACACACACACACACACACACACACACACACACACACACACACACACACACACACACACACACACACACACACACACACACACAGGTCAGCAATACACACACACAAGTCAGTAATACGGACACACACACACACACACACACACACACACACACACACACACACACACAAACACACACACACACAGCAGCAGCAAGGGATGCTATCAGTGTGTTAGTGTTAGTGTTGGTTCAATGGAGGCTTGGTGAAGTGTGAAGGAGAGCGCTAGTTCTTTATAGAAATCAATACGTAAAGCCGCGAGAAAGGCCTGCTGCTCCCATGGGCTTTAAAGGGCTATTGAGTGTGAAAGAGACGTGTGTGTGGGGGATGTGGAGGGGGGGGCGGAGGTTTGTGTGTGTGTGTGCGTGCGTGTGTGTGTGTGTGTGTGCGCGCGTCTGTCAGTGTGTGTCAGCTTTAAGACAAAGGATTTTACCCACTTCAGAAAATGGTTCATAACTTTAAATTAACTGAAAAATATTATTGTACACTTCACTCGTTTGAAAATCGAAGCTTTTACTGTGTGCATGTTTGAAAATTAAAGCTACAATGCGTAACCGTTTCATATAAATGAATGTCGGTTACATTCAAGCCATCGCCAAACGAGTTGACACAAAGTTGATTAAGCCTATTATCAGCTCCACAAAACTCTCTCTGTATTTCTCAGTATGGCAGCGTTTATAAACTGGTGCCCCCCCCCCCTGACACTGGTGCAGGAGCTCAGAAAAATCCCCAAGAAGAGCCCAGGAAATGTTTCAGTTGTTGATTCTACTGCTAAGAAAAAAAAACCTGGACGTACAGCAGAAGGTGTAAAATCCATGTGCCATCACTGAAGCTATAGTGTGTTCTGTCGCCCCCCATGTGGAGTTCTGAGTAATTACAACAACACTGTCGGTGCATCTACATGAGGTAAAGCCTTCAGTGATGGCACATGGATTTTACACCTTCTGCTGTACGTCCAGGGTTTTTTCTTGAGAGAGTTTTGTGAAGCTGAAAGGCTTTGATCATCATTAAATGAGCATGAGCAATGTGCATAAATCAGCATAATTAACTATCTAATTAGCACGTCGGGTGATGCTTTGTATGTAACAGTGATTATAGAACAGTGTTAGGTAACTCCTGTCCCTCATTTAATATTCATATCTTGCCAGGAACATCTAGAGTGTATCAGTAGGCTGCAGCACTGATGACAGTGTGTGGGTGACTGGCTTTCTAGGCAGATAACACTCTAGCCACTGCAATTAACACCTCCATATATACGGTGTGTGTGTGT
Source organism: Hyperoplus immaculatus (assembly GCA_949357725.1). NCBI lineage: Eukaryota > Metazoa > Chordata > Actinopteri > Uranoscopiformes > Ammodytidae > Hyperoplus > Hyperoplus immaculatus. The sequence goes on along the minus strand of CASHTC010000700.1, from coordinate 63,589 downwards.
GTGGGAGGGTGGGGGGGGAGTGTGTGTGTTTGTGTGTGTGTCAATGTTAAAGGTACTTATATTGTCTGGCGTTCTGGAGTATGCGGTTTCACATAGCCTGAAAACGTAGGCCGTGTGTGTGTGTGTGTGTGTGTGTGTGTGTGTGTGTGATATAAGCATTGAAAGGACTTGGTGGAGGAGTAAAAGGGTGAAAATGGCTCAACTTCAATTATACATGTAAGGTTTTAAACAGCAAAAGAGGGGGAGAGAGTTTGCATTGGAGATTCAGATAATTCAGCTAATGTGCCGGAAATGCAGAACCCCAGTGAGTGAGTGAGTGAGTGAGTGAGTGAGTGAGTGAGTGAGTGAGTGACAGAGTTATTAAGCAGGGTTAACCCACATCCTAACCTTTGCTATAATGTATTTTGTCCCTCCTCCCCCCCCAGTACGTGGAGGCGATCAGTAACAAGCAGAGTGAGCTGGATAACTACATCGCTGAAGGCTATAAGAACGCGCTGTCAGAGGAGAGACGCAGATACTGCTTCGTGGTGGACAGACAGTGTGCTGTGGCCAAGAACAGCACCGCATACCACAGCAAGGTGAGTGGGGACAAGACAATACTATAATAATAATTATAATAATATATTATATATATAATATATATATAATGTATTGAATATATTTATTTCAGCAAACAATTCAAAATCAAAACAAGCACTTTTTTTAAATTAGTCTTTTTTTTGTATTATTATATTTTTTTAAATATATAACAAGAATACAATAAAAAAAAATTAATTAGTTCACAAATAAATAAAGATAAAGAGCGTATTACAACATATATCCGATAAACCAGTATTAAACATATTTGGACTGTTTAATGTAAACTGCTTTATGGTGGACACTACAGACAGTGTGCTGTGGCCAAGAACAGCTCCGCATACCACAGCAAGGTGAGTTATACATATTACAGTGGTCTTCAAACTCTTTTTTTATTATTATTATTATTATTATTATTATTATTATTATTATTATTATTATTATTATTATTATTATTATTATTATTATTATTATTATTATTATTATTATTATTATTATTATTATTATATTTTT
>CASHTC010000700.1:50000-52500 GCA_949357725.1 Hyperoplus immaculatus | reverse complement strand
GTGAGAAAGAAAGAAAGGGAGGAACTTATTTGAAATCGGCCGTGCGTGCCTGTTTGTTGTTTATTGTTTTTGATTTAACAATATATAGGTTTAGAGAAATCTGGCTTTCAGAACTCAGTGCCTACCCACTCACTGACCTCACCGCACGTCACTGAAAATAATTAGATTTTATTAATGAAGATAGAATAAAACAATACTAAGAATTACATGCAGAGTAAATATGGAACTAGTTTGAGATGTAAAACACTCCACTCAAACTGCATAGTGCACCTTTGAAAAGTATAGAATAAATATATAAAAGTTTAACATTATTCTGTGTGTCTGTGTGTCTGTGTGTCTGTCTGTGTGTCTGTCTGTCTGTCTGTCTGTCTGTCTGTCTGTCTGTCTAGCCTCGGTAAGAGTAGCAGTACAGGGAACCTTCTAGAGAGAGACGACTCTGTGCCGGATTATATCGTCCACGCTCGCATGGCGGCGCAGAGCTCACTGGCCATGCACAGACAGCAACAACAGCTACAACAAAGGCCTTACAGTGTCGCAGGGCCAAGCTTCTCACAGGTAAGAAAACAGACAGACAGACAGACGGACGGACAGACAGGTAGACTGTACAGAGGCAAAACATACTCACTCACTCACACACTCACTCACTCAGACAGACAGACAGACAGACAGACAGACAGACAGACAGACAGACAGACAGACAGACAGACAGACGGACGGATGGACAGACAGGTAGACTGTACAGAGGCAAAACATACTCACTCACACACTCACTCACTCAGTCACTCACACAGACAGACAGACAGACAGACAGACAGACACTCATACAGACAGACAGAGCTCACTGGCCATGCACAGACAACAGCAAAGGTGTTTACAGTGAAAACCTTACAGTGTTGCAGGGCCAAACTTCTCACAGGTAATAAAACACTTGGCAGGGAGAGAAGGAAATACACACTCACTCACTCACTCGCTCACTCGCTCACTCGCTCGCTCGCTCACTCACTCACTCACTCACTCACTCACTCACTCACTCACTCACTCACTAGTATGAAAGAAGACATGTCATGGAAGATAAATAGACAAAAACCTCCAAAATAGTGTCTTGCCTTAAATTAGTTTTGTTGTTTATGTCGAGTATGATGGAAGATGAGGCTCTGCTTAGATTGGTAAAGTCACTGTGTGGTTCGCTGCCTCCATCTTAGAGAGAGTTCTTATGACAGGCGCTGTGTGTGTGTGTGTGTGTGTGCGTGTGTGTGTGTCTGTCTGTCTGTCTGTCTGGTAAGTCACTGAGCATTTGAAGAGGCAGAAGCAGTTGTTGTTGTGACAGTCAGAATCAGACTTATGCAACACTGAACATTTCTACCTCCTACACCTCACCTGGAACATGGGGGCGATGCTTAATGGCTACACACACACACACACACACACACACACACACACACACACACACACACACACACACACACCATCTCTCTATCTCTCTATCCGTCTCACACACACACACACACACACACACTATCTCTCTATCACACACACACACACTTTCTCTCTATCTCTCTATCCCTGTCACTCACTCACACACACACACACACACACATACACTCACACACACACTCACACACACTATCTCTCTATCTCTATCACACACACACAAACTTTCTCTCTATCCCTGTCACTCACACACACAAGCACCCACCCACCCACACACACACACACACACACACACACACACACACACACACACACACACACGTAATGTAATTCAAATAAAATACATCTTCTGCCCAAGAATAAAAATTAGATTCACATAATGTAAAAATAATGTTTATTAGAGACAGTTAACCATTAATTTCTTTAATTTGTTACAAGTAAAACAATTATTTTTGGATAACCTACTTTTTACGGAGGGGTATCAGGGCCACGGGGAATAAAAAAAAGTTATTGGAGGAAGTTAATTTAATTTTATTTAATTTTATTTTATTTTTAACCCAAGAATAAAGTAGAAATTTAGAGAATAAAGACGAAATTCAAAATCTAAAAAAAAAAACAACTCAGCCTTTTTAAGACTTCATCAAACAGCTCATATGAACAGCCTCATCAAAATGCCTTGTGTAGATGATTTGGTTAAACTATGCTTCAGAATGGGCTTTAGTAAAAAATAAATAATTTCTCTTTTAGCTCATAAGCACGGTGTAGTGGTCAGGACTTAGTAGTAGCCTATAGCTGTCTGTCGCTCCCCTTACTGCATTCGATGGACAGGTAGAGTTGATTTTTTTTTTCCTCTCAAAATTGAATTTCGTCATTATTCTTAAAATTTCGCAGTTGCATAATAAAAACAAAATATTCTTCTCAATTTATTTTTCTTCTCCTTCCCGTGGCCCATATACTGTTCGGTAATGTTTAACTATAACACCCAATTATTTTTTTAAATTTTGGATTAAACAAATTGAAATGCTGTAATTTTGTTAAACGATTTTATTAACTGTACTCATGTTAAAAT
>CASHTC010000700.1:17500-47500 GCA_949357725.1 Hyperoplus immaculatus | reverse complement strand
GCGACTTCATGAACCAGTGGCGTTTCTCACCCTCACTCACATCTCCACATCTGATGGTGAGTTCTTCTTCTTCTTCTTCTCCGCCTGAGAACAGTTCTACATCAGGGGGGCCGAATGTGGGACACACCACCAGATTAAAACTATTCATGGTAATAAAGTCTGCACAGGCGTACCAACCAGAGTCATTTAATGTTAACGATGAAAGCACAAGCGAGTGGTTTCCGTCATGATCTTCTAATTCTTCGTCGTCGTTGGTGAACTGCGCCTTAGTCCATCGTGGAGGCTTGTCTTCACTGAACCTAGTGCCAGTGCACTGCAGCACAGCCGTCTCTCCCACTGAGCGGTACATTGTTTCCATTGGTAGATCTGTCACTACACGGCGACTGCGTACACACTGCTGTTGGTTCATCACCAGACAAGCAAACATACCAATGACTGATCTCGTGATGTTGGATTGATGAGGACCTGATGCATTTCTCACCACTTGAAATCCTCCTTTAACAATGTCATTCACCGATGTCGTACCGTCCCCAACAACTCTTGTCCATTCAAACACATTGTCCCAATACCTCATGAGCCACTGGATTTCCAGATTGTCATCTGCTTCCCCACATCGCAAGTCCACAGTTTCTCCGCGTCCCAGTAGAATTCCTTTTGATTCATCCTCCTTATTACAAATAATAATTTTGGTGTTTCTATCATATGTCACATTGCCATCGGTCCAACACTGCTCTTGGTACTGGCCTGAGTCTGAATGGGTCAGATTGTCGATCGTGTAATGAGAAACTGTCAGTCGTTGTTTCAAGCCGTCCGGTAGTGTAGAGTTCTCGGACGAGGAGTCAGAGGTGTTCCATAGGACAAGCTTCTCCTCTCCAACAGACCTGGAGATCAGGCAGAAGGAGTTGGCCTGGACCTCGTCATCGAGATCAACCGTGAGATAGTCTCCTTTCTCTAGGATTATGATACGTTCTTCTGAGTGAATGTTGCTGATGAAAGCAAACAGCAGTAAGGCGAGGTGTGCGACTGCAGCCATTCTGCTCCCGAGGCGTCTCAGTGTGACTGTCACTCAAACACTGACGCCAACAGCTCCGTGTCAACTCTCTTCAGCTGCTTCTGAGAACCACAGACCTCTACGTCATGGAATTTTTTTTTTTGAAGCACGAGGCTCTTAATCAAGTCATCTTATGTGCTTTCAGAGAAATACAGATCAGAAGATTAGACACATATATCGTAAAGGAAGCTTTTAAAAAACATCCAAAGTTGTTATCTTGAGTTTACGGGCACAGGAAGAGATTAATCTTGATGAGCAGAGTTGAGGTTGAATAAGTTGACATGCAAACAGGTTATTTGCTTTTACATCATTATAATGATAAAAATAATTATACATTCAACTTATATGGGGCCTTTCAAAAACTCTGAAGTCCACCCTAAGCGAATTAGGACAACATACAGACATATATTCACAAACCTCTCTGTATTGAGCTGTCTGCATTAATATCAACAATATATATTTCTATATATATATATATATATATATATATATATATATATATATATATATATATATATATATATATATATATATATATATATATATATATATATATATATATACAGTATCTCACAAAAGTGAGTACACCCCTCACATTTCTTCACATTTTTCTTTATATCTTTCCATGGGACAACACTGAATAAATGACACTTTAATACAATGTAAAGTAGTCAGTGTACAGCTTGTATAACAGTGAAAATTTACTGTCCCCTCAAAATAACTCGACACACAACCATTAATGTCTAAACTGCTGGCAACAAAAGTGAGTACACCCCTTAGAAAAAATTTACAAATTGGGCCCAAAGTGTAAATATTTTGTGTGGCCACCATTATTTTCCAGCACTGCCTTAACCTTCTTGGGCATGTAGTTCACTAGAGCTTCACAGGTTGCAACTGGAACCCTCTTCCACCCATTTATGACAGCATCACAGAGCTGGTGGATATTAAAGACCTTGCGTTCCTCCACCTTCCATTTGAGGATGCCCCAAAGATGCTCAATAGGGTTTAGGTCTGGAGACATGCTTGGCCAGGCCATAACCTTTACCCTCAGCTTTTTTAGCAAGCCACTGGTCGTCTTGGAGGTGTGTTTGGGGTCGTTATCATGTTGCAATACCACCCTGCGGCCCAGTTTACGAAGGTTGAGTGCACATGGTCAGCGTCGTACACAGAGGTTGGCTTTGGAAAATAGACGTATGAGTGCTGCCAGCATTGCTGAAGGGCTTGAAGGGGTGGGGGGTCAACCTGTCAGTGCTCAGACCATACGCCGCACTCTGCATCATACTGGTCTGCATGGTTGTCATCCCAGAAGGAAGCCTATTCTAAAGATGATGCACAAGAAACCCCACAAAAAGTTTGCTGAAGACAAACAGACTACGGACATGGATTACTGCAACCATGTCCTGTGGTCTGATGAGACCAAAATACATTTATTTGGTTCAGATGGTGTTAAGAGTGTGGAGCGGCAACCAGGTGAGGAGTACAAAGACAAGTGTGTCTTGCCTAGAGTCAAGCATGGTGGTTGGAGTGTCATGGTCTGGGGCTGCATGAGTGCTGCCAGCACTGGGGATCTACAGTTCATTGAATTCTAACATGTACTGTGACATACTGAAGCAGAGCATGATCCCCTCCCTTCATAAACTGGGCCGCAGGGCAGTACTGCAACATGATAACGACCCCAAACACCCCTCCGAACGACCACTGGCTTGTTAAAGAAGCTGAGGGTAAAGGTTATGGACTGGCCAAGCATGTCTCCAGTCTTAAACCCTATTGAGCATCTTTGGGGCATCCTAAAACGGGAGATGGAGGAGCGCAAGGACTCTAATATCCACCAGCTCCTTGATGTCGTCATGAATGGGTAGAAGAGGGTTCCAGTTGCAACCTGTGAAGCTCTAGTGAACTACATGCCCAAGAGGGTTAAGGCAGTGCTAGAAAATAATGATGGCAAAACAAAATATTGACACTTTGGGCCCAATTTGGACATTTTTTCTTAGGGGTGTACTCACTTTTGTTGCCAGCAGTTTAGACATTAATGGCTGTGTGTCGAGTTATTTTGAGGGGACAGTAAATTTACACTGTTATACAAGCTGTACACTGACTACTTGACATTGTATCAAAGTGTCATTTATTCAGTGTTGTCGCATGGAAAGATATAATGAAATATTTGAAGAAATGTTAGGGGTGTACTCACTTTTGTGAGATACTGTATATATATATAAATACTAGGGCTGTCAAACGATTAAAATTCAGATTAATCACAGGATTCTGTGGATTAATCACGATTAATTTTACCATTCGAAATATAAAGGACAGAATGTGGATATGTACACTTAAAATTAGTATTTTTATTAATTGAAAATGCAAATGATGGTTTTAATACTGAAAATACATTTAAATCAAACTAAAATATATACCTACCACACCATAATTCAATCGGTCTGTCTCTTTGTCTATGTCTTTGGGCAAACATTGGCTATAAAATGGCATTTATTTTGTGAATCTATAGGTTGTGCATTCTTGAATACAACTTGATTACTGTGTGTGTGTGTGTGTGTGTGTGTGTGTGTGTGTGTGTGTGTGTGTGTGTGTGTGTGAACACGTCCTAGGGGACTGACCAGGAAGCCAACGTTATGTTGACGTCTACTCACACACACACCTCTGAAAACTGCAGACGTTTGTGTCCTCGCGGGCTCTGAACAGAGTGGACAATGTTTCTCCTCCTGTTGCTCCCGACATCAACTGTCACCCGCGGCAGTTAAAAATTAACGCGTTAATTCCAGAAATTAATCACCCTGCGTTAACGCCATAATTTTGACAGCCCTAATAAATACCAAAAAGGATGATAGGATGGCCTAGAGTCAAGGCCATCCTATCAGCCTTTTGAGGAAGATGGGCACAACTGAAGCCACATGTGCAAACTCTTACCACAGTGTGCACTACAGAAGTCCATGTGATTTGGCATTCATTTCACATAAAAATGCATTCAGTGACCACATTGTGTGTGTGTGTGTGTGTGTGTGTGTGTGTGTGTGTGTGTGTGTGTGTGTGTGTGTGTCCGATGCTTGATAGCTACAGAGTCAGAACACTGTAAAACAGTTCTGGGACATAACACAGCGTGACACAGCTTCATGCTAGTACTAACGTACTATCCATACTGGGTGGCATCACACAATGTTACCATTAGGTTACTTCATCCTGTAACAAGTGCTGTGTATCAACACACATATTGTGTGCAGGGTCAGCCATAGTACAGCGCCCCTGGAGCAGTTTGGGGTTAAGTGTCTTGCTCAAGGACACAATGGTAGAGATGGTGGGCACTGTAGTAGATGTAATAGAAGCCACCACTAGTGTTACTACTAACACCCTCCTGTCCGGTGCCGGGGATCCAACCAGAGACCTCATGGTTACTGGGATGAACCAGAGACCTCATGGTTACTGGGAGGAGGAACCAGAGACCTCATGGTTACTGGGAGATGAACCAGAGACCTCATGGTTACTGGGAGGAGGAACCAGATACCTCATGGTTACTGGGAGGAACTAGAGACCTCATGGTTACTGGGAGGAGGAACCAGATACCTCATGGTTACTGGGAGGAGGAACCAGAGACCTCATGGTTACTGGGAGGAACCAGAAACCTTATGGTTACTGGGAGGAACCAGAGACCGTATGGTTACTGGGAGAGGAACCAGAGACCTCATGGTTACTGATAGAGGAACCAGAGACCTCATGGTTACTGGGAGGAGGAACCAGAGACCTCATGGTTACTGGGAGGAACCAGAGACCTCATGGTTACTGGGATGAACCAGAGACCTCATGGTTACTGGGAGGAGGAACCAGAGACCTCATGGTTACTGGGAGGAGGAACCAGATACCTAATGGTTACTGGGAGGAGGAACCAGAGACCTCATGGTTACTGGGAGATGAACCAGAGACCTCATGGTTACTGGGAGGAGGAACCAGAGACCTCATGGTTACTGGGAGAAAACAGAGACCTCATGGTTACTGGGAGGAGGAACCAGAGACCTCATGGTTACTGGGAGGAGGAACCAGAGACCTCATGGTTCCTGGGAAGAGGAGCCAGAGACCTCATGGTTACTGGGAGGACACTCTTCCTCTAGGCCATCCTACCACCCTACTATGTTGCCTAACATAGTAAAATCCAGTGTTAATTCATTCACAGCCTTGGCTCTGTAAACTGGAATGTTATTTACACCAGATTGTTTTGCAGCTCTCACACACAGTACAGACAGGCAGCGGATAATGAGGAGATATTCACAGATTTTGACAACAAGCATTCTCCAGAATCACTGACTGCACCTTTAAGGGAATAACCGGTTTGCCATCAGTTTATTTGTGTGAATTTTAACTTCAGAAGATATACAGACACTTGGTCAACAGTGGGTAAAGTGTGTGTGTGTGCGTGTGTCTGTGCGGGTGAACGTCTATGTGTGTGTGTGTGTGCGCGTGTGTGCCTGTGCGTGTGTGTGTGTGTGTGTGTGTGTGCGTGTGCGTGCGTGGCAGATGCTTGATAGCTACAGAGTCATGCAACAACTTCAACTGTTGTTTCCGTCTCAAAGCGTTTATCAACAGACACATCTCTGCTGACATTTAAGGAAAGAGCGAGTTTGACGTCAAGTTTATAAATGTGCAAAATGTGCAGAAGAAATACAGACATTAGGTTAACAGCGGGCAAAATGTTTTGTTTTTTTAAAGTAACATGTTTTCCACACAAAAGGACATGCACTGACAAAGCACTTTCTATCTACAATAACATAATTTTTTCTAAAAAATCTTTAAAAAAAAAAGTAAAGAAATTAATGGAATATTTTATGGATGAAGTCCCTGGAGAATGGAGTCTTTTAACAGACATTTAAATGTATTTTTTTTGTTTTACTCACAAATCATCAAAATATTGCTTACAGGGTAAAACATGGTAGGTAGAACTGGATAAATGTTGAGACGTTGCTGTATCTCTCATCTAATCATCTAACACATGTATCTTTTGCTGCCATCTGCTGGACGTTTTGATCAATACAACTCTCCACTTTCTAGTCACAATTTGTTTTTTAAGAACTTTTGATTTTTTACTTTTGTTTCTGAAAAACTCTAAACTCTAAAACGTCCATCAAACGGGACAAAGCATTAATTAAAAAATAAAATAAAATCAAAATGTGTCTTATTAGCATTGTTATGGTTCAGATTAAATTTCATGGAAAAAAAAAATCTTCATCATATGTCATTAATAACACAAAATAATTTCTTTGTCTTTACAGCAAGCTGTTGAGGAATATGAGCCACGCTTTCCCACAAGGTAAGAATCACTTCTTGTAATTTTATCTAGTATAAACAGTATATTTATTAATTATAGTATGTATTTTAGTCAGTTAAAGTATAAAAAAAAATATGTAAGAAAATTGGATGCTGTGCTTTCAATATGGCCGAATGCAATTGGTGGAGTTTGTAAACGCGAGGCAGAAGCAGAGAAGTTTTTTTTTCACAATGTATTATTATATTGTAGTTTTTTCTTTTTATCACAACACACACAAACAAACAAACAAACAAACAAACACCTGCACCATGGAGACAGACAATTTAATTATTTTGTGCATTTTGTAGCTGAAAATCAGACCTGCAAACACACAACCAGAACACACCACATTTTTTAGTTTTGTTGTGTTTTCATTGTGTTTTGAATTTTATATATTTTTTTTTATTTTTGCATGCTGTTCGGTTTGTCACTCATTTGATAGGGGTAAATCATACATTGTTTAGGGTGCATTTTGGTTAAAAAAAGGGGGGGGTCATCCCTATGTTCCCTGGGTCCTATGTTCCCCGGTTTTCCCAAAAAGGGTCCTATGTTCCCTGGTTCCAATACATACTGGGAAACATAGGGCATAGAACATAGGACCCTTTTTCCGAAAAAGGTTGTTTTTCTGTCTGGTCATGTATGAATGTGTAGGTCCATATAATTTTTTATTTTTTTTAAACAATAGAAGTAGATTACATATTAAAATGTGGAGTCAGTGATTCTGGAGAACGCTTGTTGTTAAAATAACTTTTTGTCAAAATCATTGAATATCTCCTCACGATCTGCTACCTGGCTATACTGTGTGTGTGTGTGTGTGTGTGTGTGTGTGTGTGTGTGTGTGTGTGTGTGTGTGTTGAAAAAAAAAAAGTGATTTTGACTAAGTGTTCTCCAGCATTACTGACCCTGACCCTTAATGCATGTATTTAGTTAATTTGTTTCCTGTGTTAAGCTTAAAGAAATACTTCACCAATACGGAACCAGCGTTCTATCATTATAAAATCCCTATTATAATATAATGAATGAGGTTTTTCTTCCCTCAGTCTTCCCTTGGCCCAGCTCCTAACCCTACATTTAACCATGTGTGATGTCACGCATGGGAAAATGTAGGGTTAGACAGTGAGACCATAAAACACTCTTTCTGCCTTTTCTCAGGCTAGGATGAACCGATTTCTAAAAATGTTTGCACATTTATACTACATAGGATCTCAGAGTTCAATACACCTTCATATTTCCACCGGTGAAGTAGGTCTTTAAGTTGATTTTAAGTTTTATTTTTTGTTGGTTAATATCAAAACACTCTCAGCCCTTCCCGATGTCCCCCATGCATCTAGCAGCTTAGTAGTGCTTCCACCTGCTAACTACAACCCACCCACCCACTTAACCAATCCTTAAAAATCTAACCATGCTTCGAAACCCTCTCATTCAAAGATAATTTCTTATAGGAACATTTCTTTTAATAGGAAAGTCATTTTTTAATAGCTAAAAATAAGTCACAGTAAAAAAGCATTTTCATTATATTTTTAAGAACAAATTGTCTCATAAATCTGACACTGAACAACATATGAACAAATCCTTCAGAATAGTGACTAGAACGATTATGGAAAGTTTAGTTGATGTAAGTGCTTTAGAAGTTGAGATTTTTGAGTTCAGAGTATTGAGAAAATAAAATAATGTTGAGATAATGTCCGTTAAAGATGGTTGTATAGGAGAAATATACAGATGCAAACAGACAAGGTTTAGTCAAATAAAAACCTTAATTTACATTTTGGAAACTTTGATATATTCTAGTATGAAAGAAGACATGTTATGGAAGATAAATAGACAAAAATCTCAAAATTGACTAGTGCTTGAAAAAACATATATTTCTTTACCTGCCATCTGTATTATATTTTTAAATGTCATTTCGGATGGCGACCATATTTTCTGCTCCTACATTGTTTTTTTAATATTTGTGTCCACAGTTCTTCAGAAGGCAAATTGATTTCGACTGTGTGAGAGAGACCATGCACTAGGCCATGAACCTTGGACCGAAAACCTCCCCTAACCCTCCCTGCCTAACCTCCCTAACTACTACCTGCTTTACGGCAATAAACATTTACCCTTGATCCAATCAAATCAATGCAAACGAAGATGCTTGGATATATGTGTCTATTCGATTTTCCTTGGTCAACAGTGGGTAAGGTGTGTGTGTGTGTGTGTGTGTGTGTGTGTGTGTGTGTGTGTGTGTGTGTGTGTGTGTGTGTGTGTGTGTGTGTGTGTGTGTCCGATCTCAACCCCTTACACCCTGTTTTGCTGTGAGCTACACCAAGTCAAAAAACAACTAAACAGACTCTGTAACATGCCATGATAACAATATTCAAAAAATCATTGTGGATTGATATTTTGTTTCTCTACAGGAAAATGCATTGTTTGCTCTTGTCTTTCATGCATGTACTTTTGGTTTATACAGCCCCGGAAAAAATTAAGAGACCATTCTGGATTTTTCTTAAATCTTCATCTCTACATTACTAATTGAAAATGCTCTAAATGACGATATTTTTATTGTGAATTTCGTAGAAATGTTGTCAGTGGTTTATATTATAACATCTAAATGTTAGTTTTACTCAAACATATGCCTCTAAATAGTACAACAAGAGACACTGAACATTTGAAGTGGTCTCTTAATGTTTTTCGGAGCTTTTTAGTAGGGATGTACGCGAGGATAAGACTGAATGGTTAAGATCCTGTTAAACGGATTGGTGATAATAGTCGATTAAGCAATTTTTTTAGTGAGACATTAACTTTTTTTTTTTCAAATTTTTTAGATGATTCGTATAATGGAGTATAACGGCCAAGTTAAGGGGAAAATAAATACTTATTACATTTTGAGATAAATACTAAATATATTTCGGGAATAAAGTCATAATTTTAAGAGATAAAAAAACTGTATTCAGGAAAACATACTACCTGTATCCTACAAAACAAGGGCGTAATTATTATTTTTTTTTTTCAAAATTACGATTTTATTTTCGTATAATAGGATTTTTTTTGTTGCTATTATTATTATTATTATTATTATTATTATTATTATTATTATTATTATTATTATTATTATTATTATTATTATTATTATTTTGTCAATTTGGCCCTAATACTCCATAGTTCATTTGCGCTCAAATGTATATATATATATATATATATATATTTTTTTTTTTTTTGTTTATTTAGCAGGACAATGCACAGCTCCTTAACAGTACCAGAGTTAGCTAAACTTCTATCTGTAGTCCCTGGCTGAAATGACTGCTGTAACTTTTTAATATTCTATTCTAAATGTGCACATTTTTGGTAGTTTTTTTCCAATATTTCTTTAATTTGAGACTAGAACTTGAAACTAGTCATCGCGCACATCCCTATTTTATAAATTGCTGGGGATATACAGCCCCGGAAAAAATTGGATTTTCCTTCAATCTTTATCTCTACATTACTTATTGAAAATCCTCTAAATGACAATATTTCTATTGTGAATTTGGTAGAAATGTTGTCAGTAGTTTATATTATAAAATCAAAATGTTACATTCAGTCAAACATATGCCTCTAAAGCAGGGGTGTCAAACTCATTTTGGTTGGAGGGCCTCATACAGCCTCTCTGATCTCAAGTGGGCCGGACCAGTAAAATAATGGCAAAATAACTCCAAATCCCTAACTTTGTTTTTCAGTAATATGCTTTATCACTCAGCCTACATTTGTAATCTACATTATCAGGGATCACAAGGGATCTCTGTACCCCCCAGGAAATGTCTTAGTAAAGGTTGCTGCTGGCCATGGGAATAGGAAGTGCGGCGCGTAGCGCCGCAGCAAAAATGTTGGGGGTATTTTGCTCAAAGATGCCAATGTGCACTAATGAAATAAACAACTGTTTATTTGAATACACAAATACAACAGGCACTGACCTTACAGTTGTCCAATTTTGTTTACTATATGTACAGGTACACATTTTGTGCAAACATGCAGACTGTACAAAATACAATTAAATAAAAGTGCAACTTCTACTGTTTTGATTTATTTTTAAATACAGAGGTTATTGGTTGTTTTGGAATTCGTTTTTCCCAATTTAAAACATAAAAATAAAGCAGCATTGAAAATTAGGAAATAAATCTTGTAGGCCTACACTAGCATGCTCCACAGAGCCGCAGACACACCGCGCTTGCTAGTACATTAATTGTTCAGCACTAAAAATAAAAATAGTTTTATTTTTATTAAAAAGTAATAAAATAAAATGTGCTAAAAATAAAAATGTTTTTTTTTTTTTTGGTTTTTACTTTGCCATAAAGCACTGGAGGAAACATTAATAGCGGTGAAGCAGGATTGCCATTTACCATTTCTCACGTTGCTAAAATGTGCTTTTTTTATTTAGGCTGCCCCCTAGCGGCAGGAGTGAGCCATTTAGGTTATTTCTTTAAAAATTCATAACTCCTCACAGGAATGGGCTAGAGACTTACTTTTTTTTTTGACATACTCAGAAATTTATGCTCTACAGGTCGCGGGCCTGATCAAATCATCTCGCGGGCCGGATCCGGCCCGCGGGCCGTATGTTTGACACCCCTGCTCTAAAGAGTCAAACAAGTGACACTGAACATTTGAAGTGGTCTATAAATTTTTTCTGGAGCTGTATTTCCCCACCCAAAACACACACACACACACACACACACACACACACACACACACACACACACACACACAATGAATGAATTGAATTCAAAGTGGATTTTCTTTTCATATTGTTAAAAAAAATTCTAAAAAAAACACAATAATCACAATCAATACTTTTACTGGGTCTTTCAGTATTCAACAATAATTTCACCTTTTTCATTCTGTAAGGTTTTCTATCACGAATAATGTAAAAATAATAATAAGAACTTTTGAATTGGAGGGGATATGAAAGGGAATGTTTACTGTACTGTACATAAATGTGCCATATACTAGGGCTGCTCGAAAAATCATGATTATAATTATTTTGATTGATATTAAAGGTGCTACGAGGAACTTTAAAATACTTCTGAAACAGTCTAATTTTTCGTCTGATGATCATAAATTACATGTAACAGCAAACAAGACCATCAGTGCAAAGAATGCTATTTTTTATATAGTTATTCTTAATGTCTTTGTCATGGGTACACTCACCCAGGAACAACAGCTGGTGTAGTAAAAACACTACCGCTTTTGTCCAAAGGGAGGCGCTAGAATCAACACAACCTGAAAGTTCCTCGGAGCACCTTTTTAAGATCAAGGTTATTCAACACAATAATTACATTGAGTATTCGAAACATCATGCATTTAGTAACTTTATTTTTGAAATGTATTTTTGGGATAAGCTGCATTTTAAACTGTGGATTTCCTTCAATTTAAATCTAGTTCAACTGTTAAATAAATTAAAATTGTCCTGGCTTCAAAACATTATCTTGGTAATAGTCGACTATATATATTTTTTTCTCATAATTGTTTAAAGTTTGAAATTGTAATTAAAATTCAATAAATTTCAGCCCTACCATACACAAGTGTTTATCAAACATACAGTATCTATGGTGCGTTCATTATATGTAATAAAAAATTGTAAAAGAAAAATGCACCTTAAGACAAGCTATAGTCTATATATTTCTGACTTTCTGTAAAGAATCACAATGTAATGTTTTTATGAAGGGACTCTGTGTTAATACACACAAACCTAGGTGCTCCGGTTCCCTTCAATAATCTATTGTGATGTTTGAAATATCATAACAATATCATACAGGTGAAACTCATATTATTAGGATATCATGGAAAATGAATTGGAATTGAGGCAAGAATTCATGAAAAAGGGGCCCAAACGAAGTACCGAGAACATAGAACATACTTTATAGAGGGCCAAGATTTCTGTATTTAAAATCCCTTTTTTTATTGATTTCATGTAATGTTTAAAATTTTCTGAGATTTTGAATATGGGGTTTTCATAAGCTGTAAGCCATAATAATCAAAATCATAACAAATAAAGGCTTGAAATATCTCACTTTGCATGTAATGAGTCTTTATGATATATTATTTTCACCTTTCTAAGTTGAATTACTGAAATAAATGAACTTTTGCACGATATTCAAATTTTTCGAGTTTCACCTGCATACAAAGGCTGAATGGGGTGGACTATCAACCATCAAGTTAAGTGAAAAAAATTCCCTGTAAAAAAATTCAAGCTAACTGTCTCGCTAGAATTTGACGATAACACTAAAACTCTTAAAGCTATAGTGCGTAACTTCTGTCTCCCCCCATGAGGAATTCTGAGTAATTACAACAACACTGTCAGTACTTCTATGAGGTTAAGCCTTCAGTGATGGCCCATGGATTTTATACCGTCTGCTGGACGCCCAGGTTTTTTTTCTTAGCAGTAGAATCAACAACTGAAACATTTCTTGGGCGCTTCTTGGGATTTTTCTGAGCTCCTGCACCAGTGTCAGGGAGGGGGTGAGGGGTGACACCAGTTTGTAAATGGTGCTACTGAGAAACACAGAGAGAGTTTTGTGGAGCTGATAGGCTTAATCAACTTTATGTCAACTTGTTTGGCGATAGCTGGAATGTAACTGACATTCATTTACAGTAAGAAGTTACACACTATAGCTTTAAATGGAGATGTTGAAACCCCATTCAGCCTTTTCTGTACTGTTGTCTTTGTATTTAAAGGCTTGATTTAAAAAACCTCAGTGAATAAAAAAGCATCTTGTTTTCAATATTAAATATATGAAAAATCAATGTGTTTGTCTTAATCTGTGTGTGTGTATTTGTGTTTGTGTGTGTGAAGATGATTGTGTGTTTGTCGCTCCAGTTAATTCTTGTCCTTACTAACCACCAAGCTAAGAATTAAATCAGTTCACAAAAAATCTACTTAGTTAAGATCTTAATTGTGATTTTACTTTTGCATTCCATAACATGCTTCTTGTAAATGTTGTAGATTTCTCCACAAATACACAGTATATGTATAATTTTTATTTTTTATCGTCTCATCTAACTTGCTTGTACGCATTAACCAGCATTATTATTATTATTAGGGCACATTCGGTTTCACGTCCCATCTTAACATTTTCTAGAACCAAGTCCCCTTATAACCAGCCTTGCGTGCGTGTGTGTGTGTGTGAGCGTTTTTCTGACTTTTTGCGTTCTTTGGCTCTGTAAACTGGTATAACAAGCATAAGCTGTAAGCCATAATAATCAAAATTATAACAAAAATAAAGGCTTGACATATCTCACTTTGCATGTAATGAGTCTATACATAATATATTATTTTCACCTATTAAGTTGAATTACTGAAATAAATTACCTTTTTTTTTAAAGATATTTTTTGGCATTTTTATGCTTTATTGATAGTGTAGAGACAGAGTTGAAATGGGGCAGAGAGGGGAGTGACATGCAGAGAACGACCGCGGGCTGGAATCGAACCCGGGTCCGCTGCTGGCCGAGGCCCATGGGGGGGACGCCCTACCAACTGAGCTAAGGGCGCCCCCATGTTGCTGTTTTTGTGTGTTTTTGGGCGTTTCAATTTTTGAGTTCTCCAGGGGCGCTGTACTACGGCTGACCCTGCGCTCCGAACCCTCTGGAGTGTGGTAACTGGAGAGGGAATATGAGAAAAAGACAATCTTGAAATGTAACCATTGACTAATGATAAACCCTGCGTTCCAATCCCCATACTTCCCTACTATTTAGTATGCCAGAAAAAGATTTAGGATGTCCCAATACATACAAATACAGTCAAATGCTGAAAATACATAAATGCCCCACTAACTCCAATTGCATTTTGGAGTATTCGTCTTTATTCTTGACATTTCTTGACATAATGAAAAAAAAATCTTCCTTATCTGATTTTTTTTTTCTCTCCTGTGGCCCTAAAACTCTTCTGTACTTCAGTATGTAGTGTAGTAAAAAGAAAGAATTATGTGATTTGGAACGCAGGGAAAGTAACTTACCTTAACTGTATTCCAGTGCGGACCCTCCCAGTGAGCCCGCGGTGGAGGCTCCAGCGTATCCGCCGCTCGCTGACGAAGACGAGAAGAAAGTCTATGATGAAGAAGAAGAAGATGAAGAGACACATCAGCAGGTGGATGAATCTCAATACGACTCTCTAGAGAGGAGCTCCACTCACACGGGGGAATACTGAGTTTAATGCCTTCAGTTTAAAGCTACAGTGCGTAACTTTTTCATGTACATTTTTTAAATTTTAAATGTAAAGCGCTTTGGGGCTGAGAAAATCGGCTAAAAAGCGCTATATAAGTCGAGTCCATTTACCATTTCATATAAAATGGATGTCGGTTACATTCAAAGCCATCGCCAAACGAGTTGATACAAAGTAGTTGATTAAGCCTATCAGCTCCACAAAACTCTCTCTGTATTTCTCAGTATGGCAGCGTTTACAAACGTTACGCACTATAGCTTTAAACTAAAGGATTTCAACTACTGAGGTCTTGCCGGGTTTCAACCTATAGAGGGCAGTCACTATCAAGATTTATATCAAATGATGTTGATTAACAGAATTTGTACTAAAATGTGGAGACTTGAACCTAAGACAATCAACAACAATACTAAATACCCATTTAAATTGACTTAAGTTAAAGGGAAAATTTGCCGATTTTCAACCTTAACTCATCCACCATAATATCCTTTGGGTCACATTATATCCCACCGAGCTTCAAAATTCCACTCACCAGTGACGTTTCTGTGACGTCTTTGGCGAGAGGAAGAGCTTGTGCGGCCTACAGCCCCAAGCACCTACCCCCCCCCCCCCCCCATGAATCCGTGCAAACCAAAACCCAACTGTCACCGACAGACGGTTTGTTTTGGTGCTTCTTCTCGACAAAGACGTCACAGAAACGTCACTGGTGAGTGGAATTTTGAAGCTCGGTCCCCGCAAAATGGACAATGTTGAAAAAATACACAGGGGTATAATGCGACCCAAAGGATAATATGGTAGCTGAGGTAAGGTTGAAAGTCGGCGAATTTTCCCTTTAAGTTACACTTTAAAACCAGCTGGATCGAGATCACTGGTGCACAATTATGGAATCAGATTTGTGGCAAAAGTATGAAAAAAATTAAGAACAAATTGAGAACAAATAAAATGCAATGAAACGAAAAAGTCAAATCAACTACAATTACACCACAGTAACAGTACTCTCTGTATTAGCTGAGAGATTATATAATGTAAATAAAAGCTTGAATTGATTTTATTTGATTACTATTGAAGCACATTGAAAGCCAGAAAGATTTAAATTTAAAATAATTATCACTCTAAGACTGAAAAAGTAAGAACAACTCAACCTTTCAAGGCTGCACTAGATATTTTAGTTTTGAGGCTAAAATTAAAACTTTTAGGTTTTAAGGAAAACTGTCTACATTTGAGCCAACTTATTACATTTTGTTTAGAAAGATTATAAGAGAAAATAGCCTATAGTCACTAAAAATCAGCAGTTACGATGGAATACATGTTATGCTGAGTGATAGCATTGAAAGCACACTAGCAAAGTATCTTAACTAATCTTTAATATGACTTATAAGCAGCACTTTAGGTTTGAACCTACTGGTATAATGTACTAGTATAATGTTGTCCTCAAATGTCCTTGATTTTATGTTTGATAATTTTTTTGTGCGATTTTCTTAACCGATTAAACATTTTATATAACAATCAAAGTTTCATGTTTAAAATTAAGAAGGTGTAGAGAGACCTGCAATAAGAGTTACACTGATACATTACCAATAATTATTAGTGAGACTGAGCTGATATTGGGTTAAATTTTGAGATCAAATGTAAAAAAGAAATTGAATAAAATGTTCACCTATCTCTCGCAATGATGGTTGAAATACATACAACTCCAGAAAAAAATTAAGAGACCACTCCAAATGTTCAGTGTCTCTCATTTGACTATTTATAGGCATACCTTTGAGTAGAATAAACATTTAGATTTTATTCTATAAACTACTGACAGCACTTCCACCAAATTCCCCCCAAAAATATTGTCATTAAGAGCATTTTCAATAAGTAATGTAGAGATGAAGATTTAAGAAAAATCCAGACTGTTCACTTCATTTTTTTCCGGAGCTGTATGCAACCCCTAGATGGCAGCGCAAGCCACGTTTTCAATATTTTTATAATATTTCAAACATTAATTATCAGCAGCTTAAATCCGAGAATTTGCATTTTAAACTGATAAAAGCTGTATCAGTGTAACTCTTAAATTATACCTGAATTCGTATTTGATAAAAGTACAATGACTGAATGTCCAAAATGTATCAATATGTGATTGTATGGCAAACATGGTGTAGTGTTTTTCAATTATTTTTTTTTTAATAAAGAATCAACTATTAACCCATGTTGTGCTGAGTGTCTTTTATATATACTGTGGTTATTTCTAGAATGGACAAACTTAACGGCCGTACACGTTTTTATATATAGTGGGCGTCCTGGGGAAATGCACCTGTTGGAAGACCAAGAAGAAGAAGAAGTACTATAGAATAAATAACTAAATACATCTTCACCTCATCACTTGATATTGTGTAAAGACTTGAGGCAGTGGTGGATGATGCCATCTTTTGTAACTACGTAGCTTCTTGTCCTTGAAGGCCACCGTAGCTTCTGTAAATTCTACCCAAAGAGAGGGGTTAGCAAGGGAGCGTTGACATCTACAATTTCACCACTAGATGATGCCAAAATACTTCAATATTACACACTGCACCGTTAAGAAACACAAGTACACTAATTCAATCTATGACAAATTGTTGAAAGAAAATGAACAAAAAGCGAAAATATATCTTCAGATGTGTAAAACAGACTTTATTGATATTTGATAGAAGATACAGAAAGTAATGAAGTGTGTGTGTGTGTGTGTGTGTGTGGGCACGTGTTACCGACAGTCTCTCAAAAATCTTTATTTTAATTTATTTTGTATAACCCTCTTTTTTTTTATCATTTTCAGGGGTTAAAAACACTAACTGTGTCCCCCCTGGACCACAACATATGCAACATCTCTTTGGCAACAATAAACATAAGAGACATTAATATTTTGGACACCCCCCACCCTTCATAGGTACAGTACATATATACTTAAAAGTAGTTTTTATTTTCGTCGAGATACAAAAATATTACGTTGACAGTTTGTCTAGATGGTCAAACTATGCTAAACTGTTACAGAATATTTAAGCCTTAAAGGTGTAGTCAGTGATTCTGGAGAACGCTTGTTGACAAAATCACTTATTGTCAAAATCAGTGAATATCTCCTCACGATCTGCTACCTGTCCGTACTGTGTGTGCGCTGAAAACAGGCATACCCTTTGTTGACATACCCTTTGTTTATATACAAGTTTACAGTGCCTAGGTTGTGTATTAACAATTGATTTCGTTTCAGCACACACACACAGTACAGACAGGTAGCGGATCGTGAGGAGATATTCACTGATTTTGACAAAAAAGTGATATTGTCAACAAAAATTCTCCATAATCATTAACCCCGTCTGTAATAGCAAACAAACACTTAGCAGAAGACACCAACCCCTGCGTTCCAATTCCCATACTTCCCTACTATTTAGTACGCCAGAAAAAGATTTAGGATGTCCCAATACATGCACGTCAATTGTAGTATGCTGAAAATACATAAATGCCCCCACTAACTCCAATAGCATTTTGGAGTATTCGTCTTTATTCTTGACATTTCTTGACATAATGAAAAAAAAATCTTCCTCATCTTATTTTTTTTAATCTCCTGTGGCCCTAAAACTCTTCTGTACTTTAGTATGTAGTGTAGTAAAAAGACTAAAACTCTTCTGTACTTTAGTATGTAGTGTAGTAAAAAAGAAAAAGTATGAGATTTGGAACGCAGGGCACATGTTGAGAATTTTTTCAAAGATGGCGACAGGCTTCTTTGAGGCTCCGTAGACAAATCAACAACTTTTCCTTTTCCACAAACACAGAGAAAAGCATTGGAATTTTTTTTTTATCGTGTTATTAATTTCTCTGTCTGCCTTTCAAACCAGCTGATCGGACAAATAAGACTTTAATATAACATGATATAATAACTTAAAAATGAATTGATATGCGGCTGGACAAGTTTCAGGCTTTGTGAAATGGTTTAAAATGTATCAGATTAATGCACGTTAAAAATTTGAAAGTTATGGTAACTCAAATTTTTAAAGCAACTGTCTTCACTAGATTTTTTTAGGATTGAGGCTAAAACTAAAACTCTTAAAGTTTGAAGGTAAACTGTAAATTTGAGCCAACTCATTATCTTTATGTTGAGATAACGTATCATTCATATGTAATTTAACTTCAAGTTTTAAGTAATATATACTAAGAATTCCAAAAAGTAAAAGTTGGGCCAACATTATTTTAGTAGACAATTTTAACTCTGTTTAATGTTTGAATCAACATTTTTGAAATTTTTGCCAAATTCTTCTGGAGACATGTAACGTGAAAATGGATTTCCATGACCAATGACCATGTATGTTTGTCAATAGCGCAAAAAAAAAAAAATCATAGATTCCCTTTCGTTTCTAAGCAATGAAGTCTTATAGATACAGTCTGAACCCATTACATGCATTGCACTGATATAAATGGTTCGGTGGTTTGATCCCCCGTCTCCCCACCACATGTCCAAGTGTCCCTGGGCAAAGAGACACTGAACCCTAAATTGCTCCCGATAGTTAGCTTGCACCACCCTGCGTGGTAGCTGCTGCTGCTATCGCTGTATGAATGTGTGTGTGAATGGGTGAATGTGTACAAAACAATATAAAGCGCTTTGGGTCTGTGAAAAACCAGGGAAAAGAGCAATATAAGTGGAGTCCATTTACCATTAATAGCATAGGAAATTTGTCTGAGATGATTGCGCTGGTAGAGAGAATGAGCCATAACTTTAATGCAAAATATTACAGTAGTGGTCCCGATACAAAAACAAAAAAAGTGTCGAAAAAATTAGGCTGTCCAGGTTTGATCAGCTACTTCCACAATACCAACCAGTCCCAAATATTAACAATGTATTACTTGTGATACCTCGGAGATTTATCGTTGACATACATTAAAGCTATAGTGCGTAACTTTTTTCATATAAAAATGAATGTCGGTTTTTCAAGCCATCACCAAACGAGTTGACACAAAGTTGATTAAGCCTATCAGCTCCACGAAACTCTCTCTGTATTTCTCAGTATGGCAGCGTTTACAAACTGGTGTCCCCCCCCTTCTCCCTGACACTGGTGCAGGATCTCAGAAAAATCCCAAGAAGAGCCCAAGAAATGTTTCAGTTGTTGATTCTACTGCTAAGGAAAAACCTGGACGTACAGCAGAAGGTATAAAATCCATGCGCCATCACTGAAGGCTTTACCTCATGTAGATGCACTGTCCAACAGTGTTGTTATTATTACTCAGAATTCCTCATGGGGGTGACGTAAAGTTACGCACTATAGCTTTAAGACGAGTAAAGCAGTTTTTCTAAAAAGTACAAAGTCTGTGGAGCTGTATGGTCTCTTTCAAAGTGCAGAAGCCAAAAAAGTTTAAAAGTTGATAATGAGTTGTGTGTATTTCTCAACAGTTAAAACCATTCAGGTGATTCCACACTCTCATGAATGCTACTCAACATTAAAGGTGCTACGAGGAACTTTTAAATATATTTCTGAAACTGTCTAATTTTTCCCTCTGATGATCATTAATTACATGTAACAGCAAACAAGACCAGAATGCTATTTTTATATAGATTTTTCTTATTGCCTTTGTCATGGGTATACGCTCACCCAGGAACAACAGCTGGCATGGTAAAAACACTACCGCTTTTAGTCCAAAGGGGGGCGCTAGAATTAACACAAAATGGAAGTTCCTTGGAGCACCTTTAACTAAGAAGTTTAAAATATGTGGCAAATGTGATGCTTTCCAAAAAAGTCTTACCATCCAATTTTTTCATATTTGATCCGAAAAAAATATGCAGAATTCAATCTACAAGTTTCCCCTCTGCTTTCATAAATACACATTTTATATATTAATTTTCTGTAAATTTTATATATATATATTAATCATACTCTAACAGCTTTAGGTCAGCCTTACAATCCTTACATAAGGGTAAGAAGACCTTTTTAAAAGTGTCCACAGGCATTTAAGAGGCACTGTCTTGTGTTTTTCTAAAACCTGACGTTTAAAAAATAAATTAAAAGTCATGCTAGCAGGCCGAGTCGTTGTCATGGAAATATCCACAGCGCGTTATTCTTTGTCCATGTCCTCTGTGCTTCCTGCAAAAAAGACAAAACAAAACATATTAGTATTTTAGGCTTATTTCTTCTTCAACATTTTTAATTCAATTATTTCTAACATTTTACAGTTAAACAAATTTACATAGATTTTTCTTTGACAAATAATAAAAAAATTATTGAAAATATTAATCATATATAGCAAAATAAAAAAATAATAATTTACTTTCTGAATATTTTTTTTTTGTATGACTAAATCACTTTTACTTACACATCTAATGAAGCATAAAAATGCCCAAAAATTATCTTGAAAAAAAGGACGCATGTGTGCAAGCGTTTAAGAAAAACTTACTATAAAAATTTGATAATATTTAAAAAATTTGTTTAAGATATTTCACCACAATTATTATTAATGTATGTCATTAAACACAATAAAAATCTCATCCTTTAAAAAAAAGACGTATAATAAAATGTCCATCATATTTAATAATTTTGTTGTATAACGTTAAAAATATAATAAAAATAAAGTTATTTCAACCAAACAATACTTATTATAGTATGTAATTAAATGAAATAAAATGCCATCCTTTTTCAAAGACCCACCTCCTATGGATTCCACATTGTTGTTTCAAGAGTTAAGGTTTACATTTCTTATTTTATTTTTTAAGCAAAAATGTATATTAAATTTGTTTGTGTTAAATTTCATGGTAAGAAAACTTACGATTATTTCTGGTAAAAAGAATTTACATTCATTTATTTTATAAGGAAAGCTTAGCTTTTCAAAAACCCACCTCCTATGGATTCCATATCAGAGTCTGAGATGTGAGTGATGGAGAATCGAGAGACGTTGGACGGTGAGACGGTGAAACGTGAGAACTTGACGGCTGGTTTGGGTTCCGGAGGGTTAGCAACGGAGCGCTGCGGTGGCGGCGGGGAGTTGGTTACAGCTTTAGATGTTTGGAGAGGAAGCAAGGGGAAGTCATCCTCCCATTCATACCCTGCACCTGAGAAAATACCAAAAAAATACATATTTAAGAATGGATACAGCCTTTCTTTTAAATTGTATAAATCAAAAAATACTATGTAGAGGTCTAACAATGCCTTTTCTGCATGATTTGAGGTAGGACATTTAGACAATTGACAACATATGAACAAATCAATCTGTAATAACCTTCAGAATAGTGCCAAGAATGATAATGGAAAGTTTACTTGATCTAAGTGTTTTAGAAGTTGAGTATTGAAAAAAATGTTGTGATAGTGTCCGTTAAAGATGGTTGTATAGGATAAATATACAGATTCAAACAGAAAAGGTTTAGTCAAATAAACACCTGAATGTACATTTTGGAAGCTTTGATTTATACCAGTATGAAAGAAGACATGTTATGGAAGATAAATAGACAAAAATCTCTCAATTGTCCAAAGCATTTTTAGATTTTTTTTGTGTTTTTTAACTAAATTATTATTCTTGTACTCACTCTCCTCTGAGATGTTCCCATCTGAAGAGTCATCTGAGGCATTGACCTTCTCTTGGGATTTCTTCTGTGAACTTTGGACCTCCGCTGCTAAAGGAAAACCGTGTTCAGATAGCTCCTTGGTTGGGCTTTCCTAAGGACACAGTTAAGCAGAAAGAACATTTAAAATCACTTGTTAAGACAAACCTATTTACAAACATGATGAATGTCAATGCAGCAATTTAAGATTGTACAAGATAAGGTATTTTTTTCTAACAGGCTAGAAAATAAGAGGCTGAAAAAATCTCTTTGGACTTGAAGAATTTGATTTCATATACAGCTCTTGGAAAAAATTAAGAGACCACTCTAAATATTCAGTGTCTCTCGTTTTACTATTATTAGGCATATGTTTGAGTAGAATTTAAAATGTTGGTTTATTCTACAAACTACTGACAACATTTCTACCAAATTCCCCCCAGACATATTGTCATTAAAGAGCGTAATGTAGAGATGAAGATTGAAGAAAAATCCAGACTGGTCTTTTTATTTTTTCCAGAGCTGTATGAGTGATGAAGACTAGGCCACATGCTACCTTGAATAAATTGTTTTTAAAATCTTGATAAATGTGGGTTTGAATACAAAATAGATGAACGCAAACATTTGAACTCAACTTCTCTGCCCACTTCTCACCTGATCGAACAGATAGACGGTGACATCATCAAAGAAGGACACTGTCTTCTTCCTGCCTTCCAGGACTTCTTCTATGGTTTCCGTGGTGAGCAGCGTCGGCATCTTGAGGAGACTCCGGAGTTTGTGAGCTTCGCTGTTGTCACTGACCACAATGGGCACCGGATAGCACTCGTCCTCACTCTCCTCCCCGCCACTGTTTTCCTGGACGCTGTACGATCTCAATTCTTCGTCCGATTCGCTATCCGTGTCACCATCCTCTTCGTCGGCATCTTCCCCGCCAGTTGGAGACTTTCTGCTCTCTCTATCAAGCAAGGGCGGAGAGCTAGAACAAATAAATCGTCTGCTGGGGTTTGCTGATGTGTGTTTCTGTAAGGCTATCTCGTCTTTAGGTAGAGCGTGCGGGATTTCGACAGATGTCCCCGATCCATGCCTTTCTTGAAATGTCTCGATCATCATCGCTGGCTCTTCTGTTGTTTCTAGATCTTTAACAGTGTCTGTCAAGTCTGTTGAATCTTGTTTTTTGACTATTTCGGAGGTACCATCTAAATTTTGGATGGAGTTTTTCATCATGTCATTTTCGTCTTCAATTTTTTCCTCGTCTATCCTGATATTTGGGGTAGATTCTTCTTTCAGGGCACCAAGGGCTTCTTCCATGGCACCCACCACCTCCGCTGCCCAGTCACCCAGGGATGAGCTCTCTTCCTGGGATGGCCATTCGTCGAGCGCACCCTCTGCTATGGAGGTAGTGTCAGATTGCTCCAGAAGTTCTCCCAATACCTCATCTTGAAGACACCTTTCTGTCAAGTGTTCTTCTAGTTGAGATGAGGATTCTATTTCTTCTGTGAAAGTGTCTTCAACTTCAAGTTTTATGTCTTTGTTTGTTGCATTGTCCTCTAGTTCTTCTCCTTCCTCTTCAATCTTTCTTTTCTCTCCTTTCTGTCCGTTTTCAACACTCTCTCCATCTTGTACCATCTCCGAAATCTCGTCCGGTTCATCCCTCGACTGCCGCTCATTCTCGTAGTCTGAAAAGTAGGCGGAGTCTCGGTACGGAGTCTTATCGCTGAGCGGCAGCAGGATTTGGTCGTCCGATAATAACAACAACGTTTCACCCTCAACTTTAGCCTCCTCGACATTGTCCTCCATCTCATCCAGGCTTGATGTGTCTTGTGTGGTAGAAGTCGGCTTACCCTGAGGTTCTTTGGGCACAAACTCCGGACTCTCGTTGTTTTCTGTGTCATACCCGCTGTCCATAGCTTTGGGCGAACTTGAAGATATGTGTGAGGAGGAGATCGCCGGGCTCAAACCTTCGCAAGACGAACCCGTTGCAGACTGTAGCAAATCCATGGAATCCATCGAATCGGGAGTTCCCACTCCTTGCTTCTGCAGCGACTTCTTGAATGCCGGCGATTCAACGGCAGCGTTCAACATCAACAACACATCGCAATTCGATTCGTCCGCGAAGATTCCGGAAGTGACGTCTGTGATGTCATCTGTGATGTCATCGTCCTCGCCATCATCATCAATATTATCATCGTCGTCGTCGCTGCAGTCTAGAATGTCGGCTAGGCTAACGCTGCTGGAGCCTCCGCGATCCACTCCGCTATCGAGAGTTTGGCTAATCTCGGACTGCGATTGATCCGTGAGGGCCACCATAACGTGCATGTTGTCATCTGGAGGTGGAGTTGTTTGAGCCATTGTAAGGGTTACTGTCTCTTCTATTTTGGGCTCTGTTGGGTTAAGCATGATTGGATTTTCTTTGAGTGCATCCTCCCTATTATCTTTAAAGATCGTATCGTCATTTGTAAGATCAACATACTGCTCTATGCTACTGTCTTCGATATTAACCAAGGCGGGTTTGGAGACAATGGGCCCTCCAGGAGCGGGCGAAAGATTAATCAACTCCTCATGGCTTGGGATTTCTATGACTTTATCCGTGATGTAGCTGGTGTGAATGTAGCCTTGACTGACACTGTTGTTTCTGACTAGCAAGCCTGTTAGCGGGTCTACGAAGTGCGTGTGGCAACAGTCGGCAACGGACGAAACCGGCGCTTGTGTCTCACCCTCGTGGCAAAGGTAGATGTACGGATTGCAGTTATCCGGTGGCACCATTGTCGTGTGATGTTTATTCAGATTAAGGCAGGCACTGTTATCTTTCACTAAGTGTGGCTCCAGATAGTCAATGGGTTTAATGGGTATAGACGAATGGAAGGCAAAATTATGCTCGTCCGGCCACGAATCTTCAATATCTGTACTTGGCATTGTGTAGTGGAAATCAACATAGGTGTCTTGTCGGCAACTGTGGCTCGCCCGTCTGTTTTGACTGCTGCTGCTGTGGCGATGTTTCGAAGGCCAAGTATTGCAGTTGTGTCTCTCAACGAATATATCCTCTTCTTCCGAATCGCTGTCCCTATGTCCTATGTATAGCGCCCCCTCTGTTTCAATGTCGACACTGACGGTATTGGTGTTATGCCTTCTCGTGTGGCTTGGCATTGTCTTCCTCAGCGAACCCATCATATCGTAGTAGCCCCCTGTCATGTTTTTGCCTATAATGGAGGGTTCGATTTCGATTGTGTCCATGTAAGTGTCTCTGTATGCCTGTTCTGGTGGAGTGTTTCCCAATTCACCCAAGGCTTGACGGAGACTCCTCGACCCCCAGCTTTCCCCGAGATGTAGCTCTTCGATCGGGGGTTCGTGTTCGTCCCCCACTCCAATCAAATATGGATCAATTCCTAAAGTCGGGGAGTGTTCGTAGTAGTAACCGCCATCTCTGTCTTTATAGGACACGTAGTGGCTCGATTCCCAGGGCTGTAGAGGGCTATTATCGGACACTTGCCCCAACAGAGGCTCCATTGTCAGTGAAATAGCCGGGCTGGAGTCGTTCGAATCGTACAAATCTGATTTATGGATATCGGCGGACCAGTACGGGGCGATATTTTTAGCTTGTTGCGACGGGCACGCCATGCACTCGCCCGAATCAGCGCTACCGGTCAGAAAACTCCCGCTGCTGCCTTGATAATCTGGGCTGTAGGAGCACATGGTATAGTCCAAATCAATGTTACAGTCAACGGGCTCTTCGATTCGGATGTAGTATTCGCTGCTTACCGAGGGGCTGTGTGCACTTAGAACCGGGAGTATACTCGGAGCGTGGAGATTTTTAGGCTGGTAGTAAATTGGTGAAACTCCTGCGTGATTTAAGCTATCCATCGGGCAGCCTCCTACGATGCCTCCCGGTGGGTAAAAAACTTCCGGACAATGATGGTGGTCGATTTGATTACCACCCAACGACGTACTTGACGCTTCTCTGTATGTCTGGCTATCCGCTCTGGCTTGCTCCCACTTGTACTCAAAGTTCAACCCGTGGCTAGTTTCGGTGACGGTTAAAATGTCGTCGCCGGATTCCGATTGGTAGCCGTCGACAGCTGAAAACTGCTCGAGAAGAGGGAAAGAGTTGGAGCTTGTTGATTCGTGCTCATGTGACATCATAGGGGCAGCGTGGTGGTGGTGGCTGTTGAATCCAGAGTTTGGACATAGAGAAGTCCAACGCCTTTCAAAGTCTTCCTCTGCCTCGCTCGCTCCCTTGGCACACAGGTAGCTGAGGAGCAGGTGCACCTCCTCTGCATTGGGCCGCTGGTCGGGCTGAAGCCAACAGAACTGCATTACCTCATACCTTAAAGGAAGGCAAAACACAAGGACATAAACTGTTATTACACACACAGGAACTATGAAAGAGAAGAAACATCTCAAACAATGGCTTAAAGGCAGACCAAACACTTGGATCACTTCTTTATTTAATATTTTTTTTAACAATATGGCACAATGGACATAAAGAAATTTTACTTTTTTTTATTTGACATTCGTATATGAAATATTACTCAAATTTGACATGTGACACAACATTGTGACCACTCCAAAACAAAGGGTGATGGTGTCCAACAGATAATGAGCTAAAGTACCTTCCCTCACCTTGGTCAACTGCCTAGAAAACTACGGATGAAAGTGAGTATTTTTGCTAATTCCAGCATGTTTTTTTTGTCTTGTATTTTTGATGTGGATGTTACTTAATGTGCTTCCCAGCAAATATTACTGGTGCAACATACATATGTAATGTCTTTTATATGAGAAGGTTGGGTGGTCCTCCCTTAAAGAGAGACATGATGCACATTGGCATGTTTTTATTTACAAAGCCTTGACTGGGAAGCTTCCTCGTTATTTAACAGAAATGCTGCTTGTTTCAGATGGGCTTTATCAGACCCGCTCCACTGACATGCTTATGCTTTATGTCCCACAAGCCCGGTCTGAGCTGGGAAAGACAGCTTTTAGCTTCAGTGCACCTGACTCCTGGAACAACTTACAGCTAAAAATTAAACTAAATACATTCATATCCTTTGGCCAATTTAAACAGACTATCTTGGATCTGCCAAACTCTACTTGTAAATGTTTTAATTAGACTATATTGTACTTTATGCCTGTCTGTAAATGTTTCAATCGTTTTGTTTTCTCTTCTCTTCACTTGTTGTGTATTTGATGTATTTGCATTGAATATTTTGTTTGTATTGTTGTTTTGAATTTGTTTTGACTCGATGTCATTGAAAATGAGGGTCACCCCTCAATTGGTCTCTCGAGGATAAATAAAAGTTAAATAAAAAAAAATGAAAAAATGAACCCAAGAGCCCAAACAATTCATTTCTTAAGTTGGAACATCATTTAGGAAAGAAAATGTCCTCAATACGCGGAAGCTATATCAGCAGAATCGGCATTATAACTAGAAACTGCAGAATAAATTAAAATCCACTCATCCTGGAAGGTATTTATTTAACTGTGTTGCTCTGAATTTTGTGTGTTGCTATATTTGTCCCTGTCCTGTTAAATATTTTAGAGATGATTCTGGGTTTGTGTGCGTCTAACTAGCGCGTCACATGAATTCGAACCCTTTCATCCAGGAAAGTTTTTAATTGTGTTGTCCATGTTTGTCCTCTTCCTTGCAGGGATGTTAAATATTCTAGATCTAGATGTGTGTGTGTGTGTGTTGTGTGTGTGTGTGTGTGTGTGTGTGTGTGTGTGTGTGTGTGTGTGTGTGTGTGTGTGTGTGTGTGAGTGAGTGAGTGAGTGAGTGAGTCTGTCTGTCTGTCTGTCTGTCCGTCCGTCTTTTCTATGTATGTGTGTGTGTGTGTGTCTGTCTGTCTGTGTGTGTCTGTCTGCCTGTCTGTGTGTCTGTCTGTCTGTCCGTCTTTTCTATGTATGTGTGTGTGTGTGTGTGTGTGTGTGTGTCTGTCTGCCTGTCTGTGTGTCTGTCCGTCTGTCTGTGTGTCTGTCTGTCTGTCTGTCCCTCCCTCCCTCCCTCCGTCCATTTGTCTGTCTGTCTGTCTGCGTGTCTCACCATCTCTCGGCCAGAGGCACCTTGAGCAGGGGCTTGTGGAGCCTGAGTTGCTGCTCCCTCACTGCGTAGGTCAGGACCTGTCTGTCTGAATAGTGTCTGAAGGGCTGGTTCCCCAACTCAAACAGCTCCCAGATAGTCACACCAAGGGACCTGAGACACAGAATTACAGGGAAGATTGTGATAATAAACGATAAGAGCCATAATCCATAGTTTTTTTTATTATAGCATTTTTATTAGTAACAAATATATTGAGTATGTGTATGTAAATACCTATAGATTGTTCTCTGTATGGGTTGGAAACATTGGAATGGAATCATTTTCTGGGGGAATTGTCAGGACATGTAGCTACATTTTTCATTTCACAAATCATGAAATGCAGGTGGATAGGGTAAAATAGTAATAGTAATATGTTTAGTGTGTGTGTGTGTGTGTGTGTGTGTGTGTGTGTGTGTGTGTGTGTGTGTGTGTGCGTGTGTGTGTGTGTGTGCGTGCTTGTGTGTGTGTGTCTGTGTGTTTGTGTTTAAAAAAAATTGTGAGTAACAATTAGGCCTATATTTATTATGTTCACAAAAAGTACGAAAGATCACATTTCTGTTAACATTGAGGGGAAAAAATCTATAGACGTTTGTGCATGTACATGATGTGGGTTAACCAGAACATTTATTTTGGGGAGTGGGACAAGACGAGTGAAAATCTACTCCAGTGTCATTCTCTAGTGTGTGTGTGTGTGTAGGTGCATGTGTGTGTGTGTGTCTGTGTGTGTGCGTGTGTGTGTGTGTGTGTGTGTGTGTGTGTGTGTGCATATCTCACCACATGTTGCTCTGTTGTGTCTGGTCGGCCACCAGCAGATTTCCGTGAACTTCATCCACGAGCTCCGGAGCGATCCACCGTAGAGGCACCAAGCTCTGGTCTGCAGACACATAGTAATCGTCCTGATATAGGGAAGGGAAAAATACTGTTAACAACTACTTTCATATACAGTCTATGGTTAACGTGTGTGTGTGTGTGTGTGTGTGTGTGTGTGTGTGTGTGTGTGTGTGTGTGTGTGTGTTTGTAGTAATCGTGCTATTGGGAGGGACATGGCAAAAACTGTTAACTAGCAGACAATAACAACAATAGCTAGTAATGTCACTGTTTTTTTTAAATAAATTAATTTAAAGCAACATACTTATTCTAAAATGTATTATTTTATACGTCAATGATAAGCAATAATTTTATTATCATAAATATTTTATCATAGTGAATTTATTTAACATGTAAAATCCTGAGCTCTCCCCGAGTTAGCAATTCTGGAGAATGCTTTTTGCCAAAATAATTTTTTTGTCAAAATCAGTGAATATCTCCTCACGATCTGCTATCTTTCCGTACTGTGTGTGTGTGTGTGTGTGTGTGTGTGTGTGTGTGTGTGTGTGTGTGTGTGTGTGTGTGTGTGTGTGTGTGTGTGTGTGTGTGTGCACTGAAAAAAATCCAGTGTTAATACACAGCCTAGGCTCTGTATACTAGTATGTAAACAAAAAAGGGCCACTGTAGCTAGCAACATCCCCGTTTACAAAGCCTAGGCTGTGTATTAACACTGACATTTTTGAGACAGTAACTCATGGACCTTATACAGTATGTTACTCACAAGATTATCTCACTCTTTCATACATTTATTCGAACACTCGATCAACTCACTATTTGCCTATTTTCTCCCTAGTGGCCGTAACGTGAAAGTGCAATGTCTACAATCAACAAACTATCCCTAACACTGTGACACTATTTACATACCAGATACTCCTGTTAATGTGTTTGCATATTTGGCTCTGTGCGTGTTTACTGTGTGCATTTCCCCAGGACGCCCACTATGTATAAAAATGCGTAAGGCCGTTAAGTTTGTCAGTTCCGTGGTACTGTAGAAACATGGCGGTGCAACATGGCG
>CASHTC010000700.1:0-15000 GCA_949357725.1 Hyperoplus immaculatus | reverse complement strand
ACTAGTATAAATCAAAAGGTCCAACATGTACATTCAGGTGTTTATTTGACTAAACCTTGTCTGTTTGCGTCTGTATATTTCTCCTATACAACCATCTTTAACGGACATTATCTCAACCTTAGTTGTTTTTTCTCAATACTCTGAACCAAAAATCTACAACTTCTAAAACACTTACATCAACTACAGAATGATGTTGAAAAAAATTCAACATCTAAAATAAAGATTAAAGCTGCAGTGTGTAGAATTTTGGGTTTTATTTCCTAGCAGATTTTGTAGAAAGTAATTATAATATCCATAAGTACATTTAATTTAGTGCATAATAACTGATTTTTTTTTTATAATTATTATGGTTTTCCTTAGAAAGGGTCTCGTATATGTCCATATTTCTGCATATCTTGGACCAAGGCCTAGTGCCGCCATCTTGAAAGTGTCATAGTTGGAATGTCATCAGGTGCATTGTTTAAAATGTAGAATTGTTCTTGTCCTTGAAGGCCACTGTAGCTTCTGTTATTATTCGAAAGGGGTGGGGTTACCCAGGGAGTGTTGCATTCTAGAACTTTGTAGAACTTTCTTGATGATGTCATATTACACACTGCACCTTTAAATTAAAAACTAATATACATGAAATAGGCAGGTAGCCCGTTTTGAGTTTGTTGATTTCTGCCATTACCAGACATACATTTTTTAAAAGATAATTTTTTGGCATTTTCAAGCTTTATTAGACAGTACAGAGTTGAAATGGGGAGAGAGAGAGAGAGAGAGAGAGAGAGAGAGAGAGAGAGAGAGGGGGGGGGGGGGGGGATGACCTGCAGTAAAGGTCCACGGGTCGGATTTGAACCCGCGACCACTGCAACGAAGGCCAGAGCCGATACGGTACGCGCTCTATCCACTACACTACACCACCGGAGCGGCCACAAATATATCTTTTAAATGTACTAAACTAAATTGATTTTTCTGAGCTGATGGTGTATTTTGTTTACGCTACATTTCGACAGGTACAAGTGTAGAGTGACTTATTGCAACCTTTTCGCCCGCTTGACAAAATATATACACATCGGCTGCCAAGAATGTTGTTGTTGCCAAAAGTGTTTAGCAAATTACAATCCCCTAAATGACATACTACACGACATGTTCAATCCATTAATGTACTGAATGAGTTAGAGGCAATAGAGTAGACTTTTAAATGAATAGCTAAGGTCAAAATACTTATTGGGATAAAGTGTATGCAGTAAATGTGGAACAGTCTAATATGAAAAGACTTTGTGTGTGTGTGTGTGTGTGTGTGTGTGTGTGTGTGTGGGTGTGTGTGTGTGTGTGTGTGTGTGTGTGTGTGTGTGTGTGTGTGAAAAACCAACAATCTAGATCAGACCTGGGCGTTGTGTGGCCCGCGGGCCACATCCGGCCCGCTGGCTGTCTTTGACTGGCCCGCGTGAGGTCAATGGAAAATTAAGAATCAAACGTAAATAAGTTTAAATCATGCATGGAATACAACGGCATTGCTTTTATTTTGAAGGCGAGTTTATATTTTGCGCGAGCGTATGCAGCTTACTCTTCACTGGTTGTATGTCGCAATTCAAAAACAGGAGAAGAACCTTGTATGTGCGCGGTTTAAGTGCGCTGCCGTGAGCTGCGCGCTGAAACAAAGTGACTCAGAGCAAGCTTCACAGTCAACCTCCGCACTCGGGGATCGGCGCTCGGGGAAGGGGGGCGATAATATCAGACAGACAACCTGCTTGTACGTTCACGTGTCTGATATTATCACCCCCCCTTCCCACTCCCCGAGCGCCGATTCCCAACGAGTGTGGAGGTAGGCTGTGTGTGTGTGTGTCTCTCCCCTCGCCTACATGTGTGTGGAGGTGTGGATGTAGGCTACGAGAGGGGTGCGCGATTGTAACGAGCGAACAAACAGGTCACGCAGGACACACCCCTTTATATTTTATATTTTAGTGCCTAACTTATCTATATTCATATTTCTGTAGAAAATCCAGCTCCCACAAGGCTAAATGATGTCAGCCATTATCTCCAAATTATAGACTACAAGACATGCAGCACACACAGGAGACAGTTGTTTACAGAGCACAAAAATCATCAGATTTAAACTTCCTCTCAAAGTTTACCAGATTGGGACATTTAAACTTAAAATGTAAATAATAGCTCAATAATAATAATAATAATCAAAATGTAATGGGAGTGTGTGGGGCAGGATCTGCTCGGTGGATTGTTTTATCCTGTACAGAGGACAATACAAGTAATAGATAATAATGAACAAAAATTGTGTTGCAGTGTAGGATACTTATTTTTATTTTATTATTATTTTCAAAGTTTATTTTAAAGTCACTATGATGCAGGAAACAATGGCTTTGAAGCTCAAATTTTCTGGGGGTGAACCCCCAAACCCCTGACTTTGGTTTCGGAATAACAGGTCTGTTATGTTGGGAAGTATAACCAAGGTTCCCCTGCTTCTTGCACGTTTTGTTCACAATTGCTATGGTAAATGTTGATTAAGTGGTATAATGTTGGCATTTTCATGGCTTTTTATGGCTTTTTCTTTGCCATAACATTTACTGCAGCTTATTAAAACCATATACTTTACTTCTTTTTATAAAAAGATACGACTAATATCGACCAGAATTGAGTTGAGCCTTTTGGTCCGGCCCTCCACAACAGTCCCTGATTCTGATGTGGCCCTTTGGGGAAATTAATTGCCCACCCCTGGTCTAGATGTTGGATAAAGCCAGAGTTAAAATCTTTATTTATCCATTATCCAAAAATACTATGGACAGCTCTTAAAAAATGCATTTTCTTCTGCATGTTTTTAAGATGAAAATGTCTCATAAATCAGACAATTTACAACTTATGAACAAATCCTTCTGTAATAACCTTCAGAACAGTTCTGAGAATGATTATGGAAAGTTTAGTGGATGTAAGTGCTTTAGAAGTTGTAGATGTTTTGGTGTTCGTGTGTGTTGGGGTACTTACCAGTGGACAGAATTCCATCACCACCAGGTATGGAGTGATCTCTGTGCATTGGGTCAGACATTGCAACAGAGCGGGATGCTGCAGGGCCCTACAGAGGAGACATCATAGGAGATTTTATTGTATTTTATTCTGTATAGTTAAGCAATAGCACATGAGATGCCCTCTCACAGGGGAGAGACTCGCCTCAGTCAACCTGAGTCACACACACACAGACACACACACAAGTGAAGCTCTGGCTCATCAGTGAGCGGACTGATTTAGTCAGTTTGGTGAAAAGTCCCTGAACAGTCAGAGTGATGTTGTTCGCTCATATCAGCGCTCCTTCAGAACGCATGGAATGTCTCTGGTCCAATCAAATCACTCGGTCAGAACCAACTGCTGTATAAACTGCTTTATCTTTAACACTGGCCATCCACCTTATAGCTAGGTTTTATTTTTCGTTTTCAGTTTTTTGTCTTGTGGTGGTAAAAAAGTTTTGAATTTTTATTTTTTTCAAAGATAGTAATCTGTCCACAAAAACAGCTGATGTGAGTGAGTGAGTGAGTCAGTGAGTGAGTGAGTGAGTGAGTGAGTGAGTGAGTGGAGTGAGTGAGTGAGTGAGTGAGTGAGTGAGTGAGTGAGTGAGTGAGTGAGTGAGTGAGTGGAGTGAGTGTGTGAGTGAGTGAGTGAGTGAGTGAGTGAGTGAGTGAGTGAGTGAGTGAGTGAGTGAGTGAGTGAGTGAGGCAGGGCTTCCTCTAGGAAATGCATCAGGTTCAGAACACATATAATTTATTTTTTTGAAGAAAATTCGCCAAAAATTTGAAAAAACACAGAAAAGTCAACAAAAGTTTTTTTCAAGATTGTTCGCGTTTTTTGCAGAACTAAAAAAAGTTCGGAATGTCTGTGGAAAAAAAAAGTTTGGAATGTTCGCAAATTTTTTTTATATATAGACGCACAGAGAGGACACATGGATGGACATACATATTGTGTGTGTGTGTGTGTGTGTGTTTGTGTGTGTGTGTGTGTGTGTACCGGTAAGGCAGGGCTTCTTCTAGGAAATGCATCTGGTCCAGAACACTAGAGCTGGTCCTCAGTTCCTTCACTACCACCTGAGTGGACGTGAGACCAACATTCACCTCACCGAGGAGAACCTGGAAGATTAAGAGATATATAGATGTTAGATAGATAGACAGATTATTACATACACACAGATAGAGAGAGAGAGAGAGAGAGAGAGAGAGACACACACACACATAGAGAGAGAGAGACACATAGAGAGAGAGAGAGAGAGAGAGAGAGACACACACATACACACACATAGAGAGAGAGAGAGAGAGTGAGACACACACACACACATAGAGACATAGAGAGAGAGAGAGAGAGACACACACACACACACACGCAGCCACACCGACATTACTAACAGGGGACTATCGCAGGTACCAGCCAAGTGTGGCAACCTATTTCTGGTCATTTAAAAAATAAAAAAACACAACAGAATATTTAGTTTTAATGTCTTCTGTCATAATATTACTTTAAATGTGTTTTTTTTAATTTTTTTGAAGAATTTGCTAACAGTGGACTTGAATCATTGGGTGACATCTAAGAGTGGACTCCATTCACTGCATCAATGGAGCTGTCTGTGCCTATTGTTTCACTCAATGAGTGTTTGCTTGCTGCAGTTACCTCCCTTTGTTTCTTTTTAAGATAGATTATATACCTTTAACTTTAACACTAACTAAACATATGATACAAATACTATGAATATAATCATGGCCACATGTTGCAAATAAATATCAAATAAGAAGTAACTTGTTGGATGCACTAATATCAGGGACATAGCAACAACATTTTCCTTATCCAAGCCTTATCTTTATTTAAAGGAATGTGTTCACAATGTTACATTCTAAAGATGTATTAAACCACTACAGTTTATTTTGCGGTTCTAATTAGAAAAAGGTCCTCTCTTCTACTGTTTCAAATGACATGAGTCCTCTTTTAGCTGGTACTAATTGACACAAGTTCCCTGTTGGTTAGGATGGAATGATATTCACACTCCATCATGTATGAAAAAGACCTAGCCAGATCAATAATGCCTATGAAAATAATCTGAACTGCATTTGAGAATAGTTATAACATAACATAATATTTGAAAATGATTGTAGAGTTTAACAATGTTTTAATACATATATTTTTTTAAAGATTTTTTTTATGATAGCTGAACGACAGTGGGCACAAGCGGAGCGACATGTGCAACACTCTAACTACAGTCTGCTTTACCAATAGTCACCTGAGCTGAACAGTTCACAACACCTGCAAAACCCATTCCAAGCAACACACTGTCACACACATCTCAAAACACAAACACACACTGTCAATCAGAACACACAGAGTAAAAACACCAGCATCAAACACCAATAAACAAATTACAAACATTTACTCATTACAGTTTGAATAATGTGAGTGACTTGAATGAAAACCAACAGTTTGCTTCAGTAGATACACTGCCCGTCCAAAGAAAGTCATGGCCACTAGTTGCAAATAAATATCAAATAAGAAGTAACTTATTGGATGCACTAATATCAGTGACTTAGCAACACCATTTTCCTTATCCAAGCAAATGTGTTCTCAATGTTACATTTTAAAGATGTATTAAACCGCAACAGTTTAATTTGCTGTTATAATTTTCTTCTTTCAGTTTTAACAGTACGAGAGGGGACTTTCTAGTGAAATCTTAATTGTCTATTATAAAAAGTATTTAGCGGTGCTGACTAGATGAACAGAGGGCTGACACATGGATGACTGGTCTGCTGAGAGCATCTGAAAGTATCTGTTGCTGTTTGCTGTGATTTTTAACAATATGTAATGCACATTATGGAATAAATCAAACACTGCTATTACTTTTAAAATGGTAAAAATATGCATTTTAATTAGGCAAACTGAATCATTCTTAAGAGAAATAAAAAAATATAAATGTAGTCTTAAATGTCTGTATGTTATACATATTGACTATACCTGCAGTCCTAAATTGTATGGAATGACAGGAGTCCCCGTTTAGTTGGCACTAATTGACACAAGTTCCCTGTTGGTTAGGATGGAATGATATTCACACTCCATCATGGATGTAAAAAATGTTGGCAGATCATTAATACCTATGAAAGTAATCTCAACTGAATTTGAGAATAGTTATAACACAACATATAATTTGAACATGATTCGTAGAGATTAACATGTTATATTTAGTCTGCTGACAGCAAGTATCTGTTGCTGGTTGCTGTGATTTTTAACAATATGTAATACACACTATGGAATACATTAGAGGTGTAGTCTAGTTTTGTGTAGTGGGTATACTGTGATGATTCCCACCTCGCCTCTTCCTGAATATGCAACATAGCATTTTGTATACATTTCTAAACATATGGCTTACACTGTGGTGGGTTTACAATGCTGTTGTTATTGCAGTTGGCGCAGCAAAGGTAAAACATTTTACACCCTACTAACATGGGTTTAGAAACATCAAAATTAGGAAGAACTTCCATCACAAATTATTTGTGATGGAAGTTCTTTCAAGGTTGGAGGTCAACTCAGGTGGAAGAATATTTCAGGAGACTTGGATGAATTATGAAGCAATATTTATTACAGGCTTGGCCAAGGAGAACCGGACTGCAACTCTCGTGACTTGCACTTCAATTCTGACAGACACTTCCTGAGAGCTGTGTATTAACCTTGTGCTATCTCTAACACCTCCCCGGCTCGGGCACCAAGCGTACCAATGTTTTGGTTCAGAGCTGAACACGGTGAACCATAACATTCTGGAGTCTAAAGAGATGAGACTTTATCTATACAACTGACTTAAGTGTCTCCTAACAGACTACCAGGCTGACCTAGTGTCTGAGATATAGACAAACACACAAGACAGGCATAAATTAACTATACATCTCTAACATAAATATTAACCATACTAAAGACTGAAAATTCCCTCCCAACATGTACTTTAAGTTCACTGTATGGAGCTAGTTTAGGGCAGAAAACCAGTCTGTGATTGTAGCAGCATGGTGCTATGTTATACATATTTACCCTACCTGCAGTCCTAAATTGTATGGAATGACAGGAGTCCCCGTTTAGTTGGCACTAATTGACAGAAGTTCCCTGTTGGTTAGGATGGAATGATATTCACACTCCATCATGGATGATAAATACCTAGCTAGATCAATAATGCCAATGAAAATAATATTAACTGCATTTGAGAATAGTTATAACACAACATATAATTTGTAAATGATTTGTAGAGTTTAAAAATGTTTTAATACATATATTTTTTTAAAGATTTTTTTACGATAGCTGAACGACAGTGGGCACAAGCGAAGCGACATGTGCAACACTGTCTGCTTTACCAATAGTCACCTGAGCTGAACAGTTCACAACACCTGCAAAACTCATTCCAAGCAACACAATGTCACACACATCTCAAAACACAAACTTACACTGTCTATCAGAGCAAACAGAGTAAAAACACCAGCATCAAACACCAATAAACACATTACAAACTTTTACTCATTACAGTTTGAATAATGTGAGTGACTTAAATGAAAACCAACAGTTTGCTTCAATAGGATCACTGCCCGGCCTAATAAAAGTCACACACTCAAATATCTTGTTGGACCATCTTTAGCTTTGATTACAGCACATATTCGCTGTAACACATTTTGATACGCTTTATTTGGCACATAAAGTTGCTTAGAACCTAGGCCTGACCAACTGAAACAACCCCAGAAGGGTGTTTCAGGTAGCTGGTTTTACATACTTTGAGTTTAATCGAAAACCCAGAGTTGCTTATCAACCCTGGGTTTTCGGTTTCAGAACAGTGGATCAGCGTTGGATTAATCAACTCTGAGCGTGTTCACTCTGGGTGGAGCGTGTGCGTAAAAGCCATCGTCAATGGATCGCTGATAACATGATTCACCATGGAAACAGAAGAAACAAATGATTGATCCTCCCACTTCTCCACTTCTCAAAAAAGAAAAGAAAAAAAAATCTCCGCTCCTCCCACTAGAGTTAGAAATATTAACGAATGAGTTTATGGTATGGAGAAGAATTAACGGGGATATTGTCTAATAACTCTGATCTAATCTCCTCGGCAATTCAGAAAAAAACAGAGAAAACATTTTTTGTCAAGAGAATAATTTCGCTTCCGTTTGATAAGCCATAGTCTATTTTAAAAAGTTACGCATATCAGCAGTATAGTATTAAGCTGGCGCGGCACAGCATTGCTGACAGTGTTTTATATTCGCTGTATAATATGTTGGCAAGCTATAGCCTAATACTGTGCAGTAACAGACTGTCGCTTCTTTTAAATGGGGAGTGAAATACATTGCGTCAGACACATTAGGTGACAGTTTCCATTGAAGAGCCTGATTGATTTATTACCAGATCCATTTTCCTCAAGTGATCACAGTTTAAATGATTGTATAATTTTTATATTCATATTAGGCTATTTAACGAGGCTCGTCTGCGACTTTAGGATCGCACAAGTGAACAGTAACGATCGCGTGCAGCCGCAGCGTTACATGAATCCACCTGACATAAATCTGTTCAGTGGCACAGACGTTAAAAAGCATACAATACTAATAGGTTTATTAATCTGAATGTAGACCATGTCACGATGTGTAAGGGGGCCGCCTATATGAACGGACCAAGGGCTGAGAACAAGGCTACTGATCAGATAAATGATCGGTAAAACGTAAAATCATGAGGAAATTATCAAAACATCCCGATGGAGATTTCTATGGAGTGATTTTGCTTCAAACTGTACAGTCACGCGTGTGACAGTGACACTCTTTCTTCAGTCGGAGCTGCAGCGTAAAGTGAAAACAAACTCAGGGTAGGTCTATCCACCTATCCAGCAGGTTAGACCCACGGCGTATGTTGCAGCAGTAACTGACCCTCGGTTGCGCTGAAACTGACCCAGAGTTTCCACTAACTAAGAGCGAACAAACTCTGCGTTGCCTCAAAACCAGCCACCTGAAACACCCCTCTTATGATAGGCTCTCAAGTTCAATATTGAACATAGCCAAGAGTTCTATTGTTGATATTTAAAATGTTGATACAACCAAATAATTGTATTTATTTTAAGTGATCTCCCATCATGAACATTATTTTTTTTTTCCCGACCACATTTCTTCAAAGATGAAAGTTCACTACTATCTCTCCAGGCTTTTCATAATGCGTTGGACAGTTCTTAACAAGATTTTAGTAGTTTCATCTTTTCCTGAGTAGTTGTCTTTGTTTAATGCAGGCCAATAATTTCACTCCACTGAAACAAAGTTACATCTTTTCCCAAACCACAGCATATGTCATCCATATAGCAGATGACAAAATTACAGGAATTGATTTCTGTATTATAATTATAGAATATTTACACAAATAAATACTACAAAAAAATCAAAATGTTACGTGTCAATAAAATAGAAAATAGAAAAATATGATAATTAATAAATAAAAATATTATCTATTAAGGCAAACTTCTGATTTAATTTACTTTTGTTTACCTAATAAAACTGGTATGTTATAAAATAATTTCATGTGAAAGAATTGAAGTTCCCTCTAAAAAAATGTGCTGGTGTTTTGTTTCATTTTGGTAGTAGGAGGATTTCTTCCTTTTGAGCCACAGAGCCTGAGAGACAATAGAAAAATATTTGTTTCCCTTTTCTCAGGCTAGGGTGAACAGATTTCTAAAATCTTTGCATATTTATACTACACTGTGTGCACATTTATTAGGCAAGTGAGTAT
Source organism: Hyperoplus immaculatus (assembly GCA_949357725.1). Classification (NCBI taxonomy): domain Eukaryota; kingdom Metazoa; phylum Chordata; class Actinopteri; order Uranoscopiformes; family Ammodytidae; genus Hyperoplus; species Hyperoplus immaculatus. The sequence continues at coordinate 5,253 of CASHTC010000700.1, read as the reverse complement.
TTTGGCCATATCATAATTTGTATGCATATTTTCCAACTTTAAGCTGTATACAATTGAGTGCTTATTCAATTTAAGCATACCAGGTGATGTGTATTTGCGTAATGAGTTAAGGTGTGGCCTAAGGAGTTCAACACTCTATATCAAGGTGTGCATAGTTATTAGGCAGTTTCTCTTTCTCAGGCAAAATGGGACAAAAAAGAGATTTAACGGACTCTGAAAAATCAAAAATTGCATAAAGTCTTTTAGAGGGATGGAACACTATTGAAATTGCTAAGATATTGGGGCGTGACCACAGAACCATGAAACATTTTGTTGCAAATAGCCAACAGGGTCGCAAGAAACATATTGAGAAAAAAATACGCAAATTAACTGCCAAAGATTTGGAGGCCCGTGGCTGGATCAGTAACGTACACAGAGCTCCACTTCGACTCAGACGGCAGCAAGGTTGAGGTGGGGTACTGGTATGGGCTGGTATTATTAAAGATGAGCTAGTTGGACCTTTTTGGGTTGAAAATGGCATTAAAATCACCTCCCAAACCTACAGACAGTTTTTAGAAGACACTTTCTTCAAGCAGTGGTACAGGAAAAAGTCTGCATATTTCAAGAAGACCATGATTTGTATGCAGGACAATGCTCCATCGCATACATCGAAGTACTCAACTGCATGGCTAGCCCGTAAAGGCCTTAAGGATGAAAAATTATGACATGGCCCCCTTCCTCACCTGACCTAAACCCTATTGAGAACCTGTGGGCCCTGCTTAAACAAGAGATTTACAGTGAAGGAAATCAGTACACCTCTCGGAACAGTGTCTGGGAGGCTGTGGTGGCTGCTGCACAAAAAGTTGATCGTCAACAGATCAAGAAACTGACAAACTCCATGAATGACAGTGTGACAGTTATCGAAAAGAAGGGTGGCTATATTGGTCACTGATTTTTTTTTACATGTCAGAAATGTTAATTTGTAAATGTTGAGTGGTTTTATCATTCTCACTTTAACAGATGCAAATAAATAAGTGAAATGGGAAAATGTTTATTTTTTCATTTAGTTGCATAATAATTCTGCACACTAATAGTTGCCTAATAATTCTGCAAATATATGTATTCACTTAAAAAAGACAAAACCTCACTTTTAATTTCTTAAACATTCAGGTTTAGGTTAATTTACATTTTGGATTGACCGAGAACACTGTAGTTGTTCAATAATAAATACATCCTCAAAAATACAACTTGCCTAATAATTGTGCAGACAGTGTACATAGGTTCCCAGAGTTCACTGAAACTTAATGTTTCCTCCAGTTAAATAATTATTTAAATAATGTTCCATCTTTTGAGTCTTTGATTAATATTTTTCTGGATTTCTTTTATTGGGATCATTCATTTAATAAAGACATATTACTTATACAGACTAACTTTCCATTGATGTGAAAGGTCACTCTCTTGTCCCCCACATACATACCTGCCAAACCATGCCCTTGCTGGCAGCCCTTCAACCCCCACCCCTGGCCTGCATTGTCTCTATTCAAAGTAGGCACTTCACACATTTTCTACAGCAACACTTGACAGTGAGTTGGACTTATGTTATAAGACTGTGATGCTGTGTCTCTCCCAGAGGCTGCATACATCTCCTTGCAAACATAAATATAGTGGATTTATTAAAAGAGGTATGGTAACAGTTGTATGCACCAACATTTTTAAGCTAAACTTAGTTGGATATCTGGTTCCTTTAGTAACTTTATTTTAAGCCTAGAGTAGCTCCCTAAAAATATCCAGCCATGTAGGAAATCATTTATTTACCAACATAATCAATTGATGGATCCTTACAAGAGAAACATGTACAAATATGGAATTTACCTTTCAAATTCACTTTGAAGCCCATTAACCCTTCTAGTTTCACAAGGAATCCTATTGTGCTATCCACTCTGAAGATTTGGTTCCAGTTTAGGCGCCATTTTATGTTTTCCTCTGCATCCACTCTGATGCCCATAGTGAACAATCATCTATTCCCCCCATCTGTTGGGAACATATCCTACATGTTATGGCAAAATAAGGGCATTTAGGTATTCAGACCTTCATAAGGATGGGCACTTTGCTACTTTTTCAGACTTCCCAAAAGGTTTTAATTTACCTACATCCCATGTATTTATGTACATTCAAATTAGACATTGTGCCTCTTCTCTTTTTTCGTGTTATCCTTCTCTCTCTATAAACCAACCATGGGAAGACCTTCTGACCTTTAAACCACATCAGAAATTGCTAATTTCTAAGATGTATGACAAACTCATGGCTCTGGAAAACAATTTGGCTGTCGAAACTAAAAATGCTTGGGAGCGTGAGCCTGTGGTAAATTTGACAGATCAATAAGGTGGTACATAGTATAAGCTCATCTTCTCCTTGTGTCAGGCTGCATCTTATACAGTGTTAAAGTGTTACATAGAGTCCATTTCGGCAAATCTGAAATGTATCCAAATGGTGTGGACTAGTGTGACGGATGCCACGCCTCCTCATGTAAATTTAGTCATAATTTTACTCCTCTGAAACAGAGTTACATCTTTTCCCAAACCACAGCATATGTCTTCTGACGTGGTTGTTTAGGAAATAAGAAGCTATTCACTCCATCAGTGAGAGTTGCACTCTTACAGTAAATGCAAAATTGCAGGAATTGTTTTTGTATTACAATTATAGTATGTTTACAAAGATAAATACTACATTTGAAAATGTTACATATCAATAAAATATGAAATAAAATATAATAAAATGTTTGAATTATTGAGGTAAACTTCTGATTTAATTTATTTTTGTCTACCTAAAAAACTAACATGTTATAAAATAAACAATTTCATGTGAAATAATTTCACTCTCCTCAAAGGAAATAGTAAGATTTTTGTTGTTCAAACTGTATAAAATCTAAAAAAAAAAAATAGTTTGCTGATGTTCCATCTTTTGAGTCTGTGATTAATATTGTTCTGGATTTGTTTTATTGGGATCATTCATTTAATAAAGACATATTACTTATACAGACTAACTTTCCATTGATGTTAAAGGTCACCCTTGTCCTCAACATGCATACCTGCCAAACCATGCTCTTGCTGACTGCCCCTCTACCCAACCCCCGGCCTGCATTGTCTCTATTGAAGTAGACACTTCACACCTTTTTTACAGCAACACCTATAAACCTCACCAGAAATTGCTCATTTCTAAGATTTATAACAAACTCATGGCTCTGGAAAACAATTTGGCTGTCAAAACTAAAAATGCTTGGTAGCGTGAGCCTGGGGTAAATTTGACAGATCAATGATGGGATAAGGTGGTACATAGTATGCGCTCATCTTCTCCTTGTGCCAGGCTGCAGCTTATATAGTTAAAGTGTTACATAGAGTCCATTTCAGCAAATCTAAAATCTATCCAAATGTTGTGGACTAGTGTGACAGATGCCACGCCTCCTCATGTACATTTAGTCATACGTTTTTTTATTGTCTCAGACTACATAAATTCTGGACTGCCTTTTTATGATTTTGGCGGGCAACAACTCCACATTTACTAGTTGCAATCAGAACTACTAGCCTTCACTTCCCTTCTGGCAAGACGTCATAGTTTACTTATGTGAAAATCTCCTTAACCCCCATTTACTTCTATCAGGCTTAAGGACGATATGTTTTTCCTTAAATTAGAAAAAAATAAACAACAGTGAAAGCTCTTCTAAAAAAGTCTCACAAAAATGGGAATAGATCTTTAAATTCTGTCTGTGGTCAGAAATAAGCTGCAGTGTATACATGTGTGTGTGTCAGAGAAGTGAACATTTTCTAAGGTATATTCTCCTAACTGAATAAACAAACTTTCCTCACAGGAAAATGTGATCCCTGGAACACTGTTTGAAGTTAGAAAGCTTCCTGAAAAGTTACTGTTTCACTGTTGTTTACAGCAGCAGGGCCCACAGTTTGGTTTACAAACATATTCTAGTTGGTTCCAGGTTCCTCAAAATAATATTGTTTTGATATGTGATGATAGAATTGAAAAACATTTTATTATAAGCATTGAACTTCACAAACATGTTTTAACTTCACCTAACAATATAATATATAGCTTGCCTTGTAACCTATAGAACATAATGTTGATTACAAAAAAAGCTTTGACTTCTAAACTTAAAGATGTAAAATACAAATTACTGGTTTTACTAGAAATTTCTCGCTAGACTCTCTTCACTCTTGCCGAGGTGACTACACATGGCTCTCCTCTTTCCTTGCCGCTGGAAGCTCAAACATGCACGTCACACCAGGAAATGGGCGTGTACTTAGACAGGAACAGCAAAAAGTGCAATCTTACTGGCTGTTGAGTTTATTTCTGCTTTGGCTGTTTGGTAAATCCATATCAGGACTGTTTTTTTGTTTTGTTTTTCATATCAAGCATTTATGTCAAAAGCTTATCGTCATAATCAACGCAAGTTTTATCGCAATTAATAATTGTAATCAAATGATTGCCCAGCCCTACTCTACAGTATGACTTTAAAAGGTGTCCCTTTAATAAAGATCCTGTTTGCAGTATGTGAAATTATCATGATCTTAAAAGGAATCAAGATGTGGTCTTGCAAATATGAGATCTCCTGTCTCTGTAAAAACTTCTAGTCTGAGAGTAAAATATAAGAGACTTGTGACAGGTTGTCTTGAGATATGAGACGTGTCAGACTTTTGCTTTGTGATGCAGTTTTGAAAATAAATAAATGTATTTCTTGATATTTACCTGCCCTCCACTCACTAAGGCAAGAGCCTGCAACAAGTTCACATCAGGCAGTCAATCTCTAAGAGCTTTGGTAGGGAAGAATAGCCTACAGTTAATGTAAAAAATAAAGTCACAAGCCAACTATAACGTTTGTGCATATTTTTTAATATATTCTCTGGTAAGTACTTTTATTTATTCATTTGTTAACTAGAATTCATTTAGGCTTTTTATCTTATTTCCTTACTATTGCTTTGGTAAAGTTAACACTTATTTTCCATGCCAAACAAGCCCCTTTAAATGTAATAGAAATTGCATTGCAAAGGTAAAGAAAAAAGTGCCATTTTAACATTTGGGGCTTGAGGCTTTAGGGATTGTGCCTCAGTGACTCAGAGCAGGCGAGTGCTGTTTCTATCTGTGGCAGCCTGTGTCACTCTCTGATCGTATGCAGTATGGGGGATGGGTACCTGTGTCTGACGACGGTCGTTAGGCCTTCAACAACAACAGCTAACTTCAATAGCCAAGATGTTATGTTGAATTCAG
>CASHTC010000699.1:12500-15000 GCA_949357725.1 Hyperoplus immaculatus | reverse complement strand
GCCCCCCAACCTACCCCTAACCCTAACCTCCCCCCCTCTTTGGTTGGGGACCGCTCCGACCCCACTTCACACTCACCACCACAACCAGTTGTCTCCACCCCTTCAGAGCCCACACGCATCCTCCCCTTTGTCTCCACCTTCTAGAATAGAATAGAATAACCCGTCTACACCACACAATCAAACAAAATTATAATCAAACACTCGCACAACACCCGGCCTTCACTAACCATAACACCATCTCAGCCTACAGAAAGAACCCCAGCCTCCAGAACATCCTCATCCGCTCAAAATACAGTGACCATAGACCCCCCGACACCACACAGCACAGCCCCCTGTACAAAAATAGAAAATTCATAATCGACCCACACAGTCGGCAACAATACCCCACCCTTGGCTCTTTCACCCTCAACACCAGCAACGTAGTCTATATCATCTCCTGTACCATCTGCAATAAACACTACATCGGAGAAACTAAACACACCATCCTCACCCGGCTCAAACAACACCTCTACAATATCAGGGAAGGTAAGCTCACCACCCCATTGGTCACTCATTTCAAACAACACCCCGCCACCAACCTCATCATCTCCGGAACGGAATCAAACAACCACTGGACCACCGGACAGAGGAAGAGGGCGGAAAAAATATGGATACATAAACTGGACACCACCATAACAAAAGGCCTTAACGATAAATAATCATCCTCCCCAACACAATCCATTCCCCCACTTCTTCCCACCCTGGACCATCCACGCTGCTGACCAGAGCCCCCGCCCCGCTCCCAAAATGCTTGGATTTTATTCCCCCCCCCCCCCCCCTTTTTTTTTTTTTTAGATTTTTTAAAATTTTTCTAATTTTATTCTAATTATGCTAATTTTTTTTTATTTTTTAATTCTCACTATTTTAGGTGTTCTGATTTTTTTTTTTTTTTTTTTTTTAATCTCTTAGAGATTTTCTTAAAGAGGACCTATTATGCTACTTTTCTGGTCTTAATTTCTTGTTTTACACTGCTATAGAGCAACCTGACACGAATCACATCACAAAAAACTATGTAGATTTTCGGGAAGCTCTTTCTCTTATTTTGGCGATCCAGCACATCCTGTCAACACTTGAGTGTGTGTGCTTCGGCTCCCTCCGCCTGTGCTTCGGCCATCTCCGCTCCCCTCTCCCCCCTCCTGCAAACCCCACTCCGTTGTGATTGGTTACCTTCCTTCCGGAACACTTTCAGTGGCGGGAAGCGCGAGCATGGACCTATAAGGGCGCGAGGCAGACGCGAACAGGGAAGTGACAGCATTACCATACATGGAAACATCCGCGTGGAGAAGTCACAAAGTTTTATGCGACGTCACAAATTATGAAAGGGTAGACCGCTTTGAACACGTGACTTCTCGACTGGCTAGAATAGTGTTTAGTGCTCTGCACAGACAACCCAGACGGTCAGCAGGGAATATGTCGAAATGTAAGTCATTATTTGATAATTTAGTATGGTTAAGCATGACTATGAATCATCATAACAACGTTTATAGGTCATAAAAGTCAAAAAGCATCATAGGTCCTCTTTAATTAATTTTTTTTTTTTTATTATTTTTTTTTTTTATTATTATTTTAATATTTAAATTTTTTTAATTTTCTAATTACTCTTGGCATTTTTAAATAATTTTTCAAGTTGTTTTAACTTTTTATTTAACCCTGGTCAGCAGCACCCTCTTCTTCTGTCCACTGCAGAGACACCCTGCCTGGGAATCGAACCCTGGTCTCCCGGGTGAAGGGGCAGAGCTCTTCAACCGCACCACCAACACCACTCCAGTTTTTAGATCAATAGGCCTGTGCAACAACATTCCAACAAAGGAATCTTTTAACCCAAACCCTAACCCCACCCTAACCCTAACCCTAACCCTCTAACCCTAACCCTAACCCTCTAACCCTAACCCTAACCCTAACCCTAACCCTCTAACCCTAACCCTAACCCTAACCCAAACTCTAACCCCACCCTAACCCTAACCCTAACCCTAACCCTAACTCTAACCCTCAAACCCTAACCCTAACCCTAACCCTAACCCTAACCCTACCCCTCTAACCCTAACCCTAACCCTAACCCTCTTACCCTAACCCTAACCCTCTAACCCTCAGGGCCTTTTAATGCTCAGATTTTAATGTTGAACTGTTCCTCAAATGTTATTGAAATATCTTAAAAGCTGTCCACCCATTTTATTTTAACTACGCAAAGTGGGTTGGTGGTACTGAATCAGTCATGAAGCTATATAAGCTAATTATATAATTTTGTCCCAACCATAAGTTATTTCTATGTTACAAGACTTGCAGTAATCTTGTATTTACCTTAATAGGATATTATTATTATTATTATTATTATTATTATTATCCCCCCTCACACCTGAACCTAAGTTTAGCACCGGAAAAAACAATCCCCATCTACCACATAACCCACCTTCCCATATTTCCCCTCCCCCCCACCCATCCCCGCCACTCACCATATATTTTA
>CASHTC010000698.1:7500-10000 GCA_949357725.1 Hyperoplus immaculatus | reverse complement strand
ACAAACACACACACACACACCACACACACAATCCCTCTCAGAAAAATAATGCCTTAACATACAAACAGGTGATTTTTCTTGATATTAATTATTTTTCATTTTTCTGACATTGTCCCTAACCCAAAATATCAAGCAACGAATATTTCCCCTTTGAACAAAAATACTGAGAGAGATATACAGAGACACATGGATATATGTGTGTGTGTGTGTGAGGTGTTTGTTTATGTGTGTGTGTGTGTGTGTGTTTGTGTGTGTGTTTGTTTATGTGTGTGCGTGTGTGTCACTGTACCAGGAGACTGAATGAGTGACGCAGCATCACCTGGGGAGCCCGCCAACAACACACACACACACATACATTGAAACACACACACACACACACTGAAACACACACACACATACACACACGCACGCACACACACACATTGAAACACACACACACAAACACACAGAACACCTTGACCTGCACAGCTGAGTGAATCATGTTACCCGTCTCAATGCACAAGCACACACACCCACACACACACACACACACACACACACACACACACAATGCAGCATAACCATGATGTGTAGAAGTGGGTTCCCTCCTGTGTGTGTGTGTGTGTGTGTGTGTCTGTCTGTCTGTCTGTCTGTCTGTCTGTCTGTCTGTCTGTCTGTCTGTGTGTGTGTCTGTGTGTGTGTGTAAACAGACATGAATGGGTTAAAGGTGACCTCTAGCTGGACTCAATATATCTACAGTAACATGGTACTCAACACACACACACGCACACACACACACACACACACACACACACACACACACACACACACACACACTACTAACCTGGCGGCAACATAGTCCATACTTTAGTCTTCACACAGCGAGATAAATCCACATGTTCACCTTAGCGTGTGTGTGTGTCTGTGTGTGTGTCTGTGTGTGTGTGTGTGTGTGTGTGTGTGTGTGTGTGTGTGTGTGAGAGACAGGGAGAGCGTGTGTGTGTGTGTGTGAGAGAGGGAGAGAGAGTGTGTATCGCCTCCTTTTCAGCTTTACCGCGATGCTACAATATCCAGGAAACGAGCTCAGTGAGTGTGTGTATGACAGAGAATGTGTGTGTGTGTGTGTGAGAAACTCTGCGTGTATGTGTGTGTGTGTGAGAGACTCTGCGTGTGTGTGTGTGAGAGAGCTGGCTGCAAAGATGCTGAGGTAAAGAGCTCTATTATTCTCTCGTTCTTTCCTCTCCCCCTTTCTCTCTCTCCCTCTGCCCCTCTTTCTCTCTCTCTCTCTCTCCCTCCCTCTTACCCCCCTCTTTCTCTCTCTCTCTCTCGCTGTCTCTGTCTCCCTCTCTCTCTCTCTCTCTCTCCCTCTTTCTCTCTCTCTCCCTCTTCCCCTCTCTCTTTCTCTCCCCCTCTCTCCCTATCTCACTCTCTCTCACTCTCCCCCCCTCTCTCACTCTCTCTCACACTCCCCCCCCCTCTCTCTCTCTCCGATCTATCCCTACCTCTTCCCCCATTTATCTGTTCTCACTCGCTGCCAACCAATCCTGCCACACACACACACACACACACACACACACACACACACACACACACACACACACACACACACACACACACACACACACACACACACACACACACACACAGGCCGACAGCTGCATTACTGCCCTGTAATGCATAATTACGCTGATACAATTATCTTCCGTTAAAGCAATAGTGCGTACATTTTTCAAATGAATAAATGTCCGTTACCGGGGCGATCCGGTGGTGTAGTGGATAGAGCGTGTACCATATTGGCTCAGGCCTTCGTTGCAGTGGTCGCGGGTTCAAATCCGACCCGTGGACCTTTACTGCAGGTCATCCCCCCCCCCCCCCCCTCTCTCTCTCTCTCTCTCTCTCTCTCTCTGTCTCCCCATTTCAACTCTGTACTGTCAAATAAAGCTTGAAAATGCCAAAAGATATCTTAAAAAAAAATCAAAAAATAAAAAATGTCCGTTACATTCAAGCCATCACCAAACGAGTTGACACAAAGTTGATTAAGCCTATTATCAGCTCCACAAAACTCTCTCTGTATTCCTCAGTATGGCAGCGTTTACAAACTGGTGTCCCCCCCCCCTGACACTGGTGCAGGAGCTCAGAAAAATCCCCAAGAAGAGCCCAAGAAATGTTTCAGTTGTTGATTCTACTGCTAAGAAAAAAAAACCTGGACGTACAGCAGAAGGTATAAAATCCATGTGCCATCACTGAAGGCTTTACCTCATGTAGATGCACCGACAGTGTTGTTGTAGTTACTCAGAATTCCTCATGGGGGGGCGACAGAAGTTACGCACTGTAGCTTTAAGTGAATTTCCCAGAAAGACTGTGGTAGGCCTCTGCTTTGAAAACCTTGCCGGTTAGATTAGCATATTCAGCAAAACATAATCTATAAAGATCCACTCAATACAAACATGATGACTGTGTGTGTGTGTGTGTGTGTGTGTGTGTGTGTGTGTGTGTGTGTGTGTGTGTGTGTGTATATTAC
>CASHTC010000692.1:30000-32271 GCA_949357725.1 Hyperoplus immaculatus | reverse complement strand
CCCCCTCTCCCTCTCTCCCCCTCTCTCTCTCTCTCTCCCCTCTCTCTCTCCCACTCTCTCCCCTCTCTCCCCCTCTCTCTCTCCCTCTCCCCCTCTCGCCCTCTCCCCCCTCTCCCTCTCTCCCCCTCTCCCCTCTCTGCCCCTCTCTCCCTCCCTTCCCTCTCCCCCTCTCCCTCTCTCCCCCTCTCTCTCTCTCTCTCCCACTCTCTCCCCTCTCTCCCCCTCTCCCTCCCCTCTCCCCCTCTCTCCCCCTCTCTTCCCCCTCCCTCCCCCCCTCTCTCCTCCCCCCCTCTCCCCCTCTCTCTCTCTCCCTCCCCCTCTCTCTCTCCCCCCTCTCTCCCCTCTCTCCCCCTCTCTCCCCCTCTCTCTCTCTCCCTCAGTGGATGACAAGTGGATGAACTACATCTCTATCTCGGGCTTGAGGACTCACGCTGAGCTCGGGGGAAAGATGGTCTCTGAGCTCATCTACGTCCACAGCAAGATGCTCATAGCTGACGACAACACCGTCATCATTGGTACACACACACACACACACACACACACACACACACACACACACACACACACACACACACACACACACACACACACACATAACCACACACGCGCGCACACACACACACACATACATAACCACACACACACACACACATAACCACACACACATACACACACACACACACATAACCACACACAAACACACACACACACACACACATAACCACACACACACACACACACACACACATAACCACACACACACACACACACACACACACACACACATAACCACACACACACACACACGCATAAACACACACACACACACACACACACACACACACACACACACATAACCACACACACATAACCACACACACACACACACACACACACACACACACACACACACACACACACATAACCACACACACATAACCACACACACATAACCACACACACATAACCACACACACACACACACACACACACACACACACACACACACACACACACACACACACACACACACACACACACATAACCACACACACACACACACACATAACCACACACACATAACCACACACACACACACACACACACACACACACATAACCACACACACATAACCACACACACATAACCACACACACACACACACACACACAAATATTTTACTGCAGATAATACTGTATATATACGGCTCTGGAAAAAATGAAGAGACCACTCCAAATGTTCAGTGTCTCTCGTTTTACTATTTAGAGGCATATGTTTGAGTAGAATGAACATTTTGGTTTTATAATATAAACTACTGACAACATTTCTATCAAATCCCAATACATTTTTTGTCATTAAAGAGCATTTTCAATAAGTAATGTAGAGATGAAGATTGAAGAAAAATCCAGACTGGTCTCTTAATGTTTTTCCTGAGCTGTATATTTAATTCAGGATCTGCAGGTTTTGTGCATATAATAAGGTCATACGACTTGTTTCTTTGTTATGTATTAAAGGATATATTTTTTATATTCTTAAAGCTGCAGTGTGTAGAATCTGGGGTTTTATTTCCTAGAAGATTTTGTAGAAAATAATTATAATATCCATAAGTACATTTAATTTAGTGCATAATAGCTGAATTTTTTTTTTTTAATTATTATTTTTTCCCTTAGAAAGGGTCTCATATATGTCCATATTTCTCCATATTTTGGACCAAGGCCTTGTCACCGCCATTTTGGAAGTGTCATAGTTGGAATGTCATCAGGTGCATTGTTTAACATTTAGAATTGTTCTTGTCCTTGAAGGCCACTGTAGCTTCTGTTATTATTCTAAAGGGGTGGGGTTACCCAGGGAGCGTTGCATTCTAGAACTTTTTAGAACTTTCTTGATGATGTCATATTACACACTGCACCTTTAATCTCAGGCTCGGCGAACATCAACGACCGCTCCATGCTGGGGAAGAGAGACAGTGAGGTGGCCGTGATCGTGGAGGATTCGGAGACCGTGACCTCTGTGATGGACGGACAGACGTACCAGGCCGGGAAGTACGCACTGCAGCTACGACTGGAGTGCTTCAGGTAACACAGAGATACAGACAGACAGACAGACAGACAGACAGACAGGGAGACAGACAGGGAGACAGACAGGGGGACATAAAGACAGACAGGGAGACAGACACACACAGACAGACAGACAGACAGACAGACAGACAGACAGGGAGACAGACAGGGGGACATAAAGACAGACAGGTAGACAGACAGACAGGGACACACA
>CASHTC010000692.1:17500-20000 GCA_949357725.1 Hyperoplus immaculatus | reverse complement strand
AGATACTCACACACACACACACTCTCTCTCTCTCTCTCTCTCTCTCTCTCTCTCTTTCTTTCTCTCTCTCTCTCTCCCTCTCTCACACACACACACACACACAGACACATAAGCTACACAAATGAAGAGGCTACAGATACACGCTCACACGCTTGAATAATAGCGATGATAACCGCGACAGTGAGCCGGTTTGAGTTCCGCCATTTCGTGATGTTGTGGCGACAGCAGCATTTCATTGCAGTGACTGTTTGTGCCTCTGTGCGCGTGCACGTGCAGGGAACGAGACAGTGCAGGAATGTGAGAGTGTGTATGAATGATAGAGAGAGGGAGAGAAAGAGAGAGAGAGGGGGAAAGGGAGAGAGAGAGAGGGAGAGAGAGAGGAAGAGAAAGAGAGAGAGAGGGACAGAGAGAGATAGTGGGAGAGAGGGAGAGAAAGAGAGAGAGTGGGAGAGAGAGAGAGAGAAATAGAGGGAGAGAGAGACAGAGAGAGAGACACAGACAGAGAGAGAGAGGGACAGAGCGAGAGACAGAGGGAGAGAAAGAGAGAGACACAGAGAGAGAAAGACAGAGACAGAGAGGGAGAGAGACAGACAGAGAGAGAGAGAGAAAGAGAAAGAGAGAGAGAAAAATAGGTAGACTAGGCTACTAGACACTAGACAGTGGTACATACATGCAGAGAAATATTGCCTCACAATTTCTTATCTAGATTATAAATCGATCGCTCAAGATATACTGTTAAATAAGCTACTACATGTGTGTGTGCGTGTGTGTGTGTGTCTGTGTGTGTGTGCGTGTGTGTGTGTGTGTGTCTCCACCTTTCGCCTGCTGCTTACGCAACACAGTCTACTACCTGCAAAGCAACAATCAAGTCTAGGCATGATCGACCGGGTGGGACCGCGCGTGTGTGTGTGTGTGCGTGTGTGTGTGTGTGTGTGTGTGTGTGTGTGCATGTGTGTGTGTGTGATTCACAGATGCGGACATACAAGCACACTGTGGTACAAATAAAGGCACACACACACACGCACACACACACTACACACACACACACACACTACACACACACACACACACACACACACACACACACACACACACACACACACACACACACACAGGTAGAATGTTATACAGGTTATATTGAGCGACCGTCTTCAATCTAAAAAAGAAACTGTAAGGTGATATTTCTTAGGTTGTATGTATGTGTACTGTCTCACCGTTCACACACACACACACACACACACACACACACACACACACACACACACACACACACACACACGCACAGAAAGATAGATCAGGAATAGATGTGGATGTTCTTCTAAAAAAACGAGAATCTTTGCTCCCTCCCTCAGTGCCATGACGACTAGAAATAGGTCAACTGAGAGGGAGCTGTGTGTGTGTGTGTGTGTGTGTGTGTGTGTGTGTGTGTGTGTGTGTGTGTGGTGTGTGTGTGTGTGTGTGTGTGTGAATGGGGGGGGATTTCAGCGTGACGTAAAAACCTCTCTCAAGCTCACACACACACACACACACACACACACACACACACACACACACACACACACACACACACACACACACACACACACACACACACACACATTGAAATATCTAACATATCCCTAGACTCCTAGGGTGAGTATAAATAGCTCACAGGTCATGTCCTTGCTAGTCTTTCGCTGTGTTCGAAAATCCATACTAACGTTCTACTCATACTAAAAGCCTTACTAACGTCCTACTCATACTAAAAGCCCTACTAACATTCTACTCGTACTAAAGCCCTACTAACATCCTACTCATACTAAAAGCCCTACTAACATCCTACTCATACTAAAAGCCCTACTAACATCCTACTCATACTAAAAGCCCTACTAACGTCCTACTCATACTAAAAGCCCTATTAACGTCCTACTCATACTAAAAGCCCTACTAACGTCCTACTCATACTAAAAGCCCCATACTAAAAGCCCTACTAACGTCCAACTCATACTAAAGCCCTACTAACATCCTACTCATACTAAAAGCCCTACTAACGTCCTACTCATACTAAAAGCCCCATACTAAAAGCCCTACTAACGTCCAACTCATACTAAAAGCCCTACTAACATTCTACTCGTACTAAAGCCCTACTAACATCCTACTCATACTAAAAGCCCTACTAACATTCTACTCGTACTAAAGCCCTACTAACATCCTACTCATACTAAAAGCCCTACTAACATCCTACTCATACTAAAAGCCCGACTAACATTCTACTCGTACTAAAGCCCTACTAACATCCTACTCATACTAAAGCCCTACTAACGTCCTACTCATACTAAAAGCCCTACTAACGTCCTACTCATACTAAAAGCCCTACTAACATCCTACTCATACTAAAAGCTCTACTAACGTCCTACTCATACTAAAAGCCCCATACTAAAAGCCCTACTAACGTCCTACTCATACTAAAAGCCCCATACTAAAAGCCCTACTAACGTCCAACTCATACTAAAAGCCCTAC
>CASHTC010000692.1:0-5000 GCA_949357725.1 Hyperoplus immaculatus | reverse complement strand
CACCCGTATTCGGCAAACAAACTTCATAAAAAACGTAATACGACATGCCTTTCACAAATACACGTTACTTTCTTTAAAGCCACGACTCTTGTCTGTCTATACGAGCTGTTTTGGTGAAAAATTATTGAGTAATTTTCAATATCGAGACAAAACTCTTAACTAATGTATGCTGAATGCTAGGCTAATGTTAGCCTTCTGCTGTAGGCTAACCATAGGCTAACCCTCACGGACGGGAAAAAACACCTCAATATTGAAAATTACTCAATAATCTTTCACAAAACAGCTCGTATGGACAGACAAGAGTCGTGGCTTTAAAGAAAGTAACGGTTTTTGTTAAATGGATGTTCGATTACGTTTTAATTAAGTGTGTTTGCAGAAGACAGGTCTCCTTCAATACAAAGTGGATGGAGCGCTGTTCAATGTTTTCCCCCACGATGGGCGTGGCCTATTTCATGCACTGTCTCTATACTGTGGGTTGCAAGCTACCCTTAAAGCTATAGTGCGTAACTTTTTCATATGAATTCATTTCTGTCTGTGTGTGTGTGTGCGTGTGTGTGTGCGCGCGTGTGTGTGTGTCTGTGAGTGTGTGTGTCTTTGTCTGTCTGTCTGTCTGTGTGTGCCTGTGTCTTTGTCTGTCTGTCTGTATTTCTGTCTGTCTGTGTGTGTCTATATGTGTCTGTCTGTCTGTCTGTCTGTCTGTCTCTCTCTCTCTCTCTCTGTCTGTGTGTCTGTCTGTCTCTCTCTCTGTCTGTGTGTCTGTCTGTCTGTCTGTGTGTCTGTCTGTCTGTCTGTCTGTCTGTCTGTCTGTCTGTCTGTCTGTCTCTCTCTCTGTCTGTGTGTCTGTCTGTCTGTCTGTCTGTCTCTCTCTCTCTGTCTGTGTGTCTGTGTGTCTGTGTGTCTGTCTGTCTGTGTGTCTGTCTGTGTGTCTCTCTGTCTGTGTGTCTGTCTGTCTGTCTGTCTAGCTGGTGATGGAGTTCTGTGGCGCCGGTTCGATCACTGACCTGATCAAAAACACCAAAGGAAACTCTCTGAAGGAGGAGTGGATCGCCTACGTCTGCAGAGAGATTCTGAGGGTGAGGAGACAACGCTTAAGATTACTTTTTTATGACTTAAGCCCCTGTCTCACTGGGCTGCGACTGTTTGCGACCAGTTGGAGACACAAAATTGCGACAAAATATGCCAATTTGCGACAATTTTCACTTGCAGTCTCACTGAGTTGCTACTTACGACACGTTTGCGAGTGTCCTTGCCGGGAGGTCGCATTTATGTCTCACGAACGTCTGGCGAGTGTCGCACGAACAGAATGTCAGTCTCATTTTTGTCTCAAAGCAGTCGCAATTTAGTTTCATATGTCGCCAAACACTCGCCAAACCCTCGCAAAGTTGTCTCACACTTCTCGCACTTTCTGACTCGCGGAGACTAAATTGAGAAGGGTTTGCGACGCGTGCGACACACCTGCGACAACTCTGAGACTATTTTGAGACTGATTTGTCGCACACTTTTTTTGAACATGTTAAAAATTCATGCGACAAGACTGCGCGGCTCTGCGACTCATGCGAGGAAATTGAGACCTCCACAAACGTTTGGAGACAGTTTAGAGACTCGTTTGCGAATGCAGTCTCCAACTTGTCGCAAACAGTCGCAGCCCAGTGAGATAGGGGCTTTAGCCAAGGAAGTGTATCAATTTGTATGGTGACACAAAGCAATAATATGGATGCAGCATCCGGGCTGACCTCAGTTATTCACACGGCATCCAATAATCCTGGTTTGTGCGCGTCGCTATCTTGTGAGATTTTTACTCCGCCTCACTCCTCTTGCCGAAAAGGGGAATCGACGTCGCGGGGGGGGGGGGGGGGGGGAGATAGCTGACGTATACCTCCGAGCCAAAGTGAGGGACAACAGGCGGAGAGCTGTCACTCAAGAGATCGCGCCAATACATTTTAACCTCCAAGAGAATAAAAACTAGCGTGGGCCAAAAAAAATCGCTGAGGTTGGTTGGGGCTTGTTTTAAAGCAACAATGTGTAACTTTTTCAACCATAAAATCAGTTTCACAGTGTGTCTAATAGTCTCATAACTTTAAACATGGAGATTTTGGTGTGTGTTACAATTATTTAATGAGTTCTCTAGTACTTTATATATGTATGTTTAAAAGGACATTTAATTATGTTTGTTATGCTTTTTATCTGTTAAAATGTCAATGTATAGTAGGGGTGTAACAAATTCATGAATTCACATTTGTACCGAAGCACACAGGCCGTACTGTACCGCAATACGTAATTATGACTTAAAGCTGGGGTATGTGACTTCTGATTGGTCAAAATTAACATGAGCTGTACACTTTGACCAATCAGAGCGAGGCTCCGATTCGCTGTTCTAATTGGCTGTTGGGACTGTCCATTCACTTTGGCACCGACGTTGTTGGTGTAGAGCGTGTCAGGGAGGGACCATAGGGGAGGGACCAAAGAGAACAAGTGGAGCGGTTGAGGTATTTGGATTCGAATCTCTATCCCAACTGCTATTTTCTCCGCAAATTCTCCACCCCAGCTTTAAATAGCGCAAAGATGATGTTAATATGCCAAATGTACAGGCTTGGTTTGATTGCGTTGCGAAACTTGCACTTTAATTTGGAATCCCCAGGGGGCAAAGTTATTTTATGGATATGGAGCGTTGTAAAAGGTTGTTCACCAAAAATGACATCTAGGACCTTCCACGATCACAACCTGGGTGGACAACCTGGTCAACAAGCTGCTGGAAAGCTACAGCGGGCCGACATAGAACAAATCAGAACCACTGTTTAAGTGAATGGGGGTGAATGGGGATGGGCTAATGGGGAATTTCTTGAACTTATAGATATCATTATGAGACTTTGCCAGTTGATTACTGACATTAAAACAACAACTTTTTGTATTACAGTCTTTTCCAAAATGTTTAAATAAATATGAAAAATCACCTTGGTTGTTTGCAGCAGTATTTTCCTTTCTATACTGAAACAGACCTGTGTTGTATTTCTCTCCTCAGGGTCTGACCCACCTGCACCAGCACAAAGTCATCCACAGAGACATCAAAGGCCAAAACGTGCTGCTGACTGAGAACGCAGAGGTTAAACTGGGTGAGAGCACGCACACACACACACACACACACACACACATATACGCACACATGCAGACCGTCACACACACACACGCACACACACGCACACACACACACACACACACACACACACACACAAATGCAGACCGTCACACGCACGCACGCACACACACACACACGTACGCACGCACACACACACACACACACGCACGCACATATACGCACACATGCAGACAGACACAGACACGCACGCACACACACACACACACGCACGCACATATACGCACACATGCAGACAGACACACACACACACACACACACACACACACACACACACACAGACAGACAGACAGACACACACACGTACGCATGCACGCACACACAGACACACACAGACAGACAGACACACACACACACACACACAAGAAAAGTGTTACATGATGCATTAATGTATATTAATATTGCATGTGTGTGTGTGTGTGTGTGTGTGTGTGTGTGTGTGTGTGTGTGTGTGTGTGTGTGTGTGTGCGTGCGTGCGTGCGTGTGTGTGTGTGTGTTCTCAGTGGACTTTGGTGTGAGTGCTCAGTTGGACCGGACTGTGGGACGGAGGAACACGTTTATCGGGACACCGTACTGGATGGCACCGGAGGTTATCGCCTGTGACGAAAACCCAGATGCTACGTATGACTTCAAGGTGTGTGTGTGTGTGTGTGTGTGTGTGTGTGTGTGTGTGTGTGTGTGTGTGTGTGTGAATGCCCCTCGACAACTCTTGGCCTTAGCATGTAAATAAGCCACATGTATTTCTTTTCAAATATGTTTATAAAAATCAACCATTTGCATTATAAAGATACTGTTAAAAAACAGAAAAATGTTAGCACCTTAAACTTTAGCACTAAAGCTAACTCACTGGGCTGCGACAGTATAAAGCCCCTATCTCACTGGGCTGCGACAGCCTAAAGCCCCTATCTCACTGGGCTGCGACAGTATAAAGCCCCTACCTCACTGGGCTGCGACAGTGTGCGACAAGTTGGAGACACAAAATTGCGAGAAAATATGTGAATTAGCGACAATTTTCACTTGCAGTCTCACTGAGTTGGTTCCTCACAACCCGTCTGCGAATGTCCTGCCCAACACTTGCCGGGAGGTCGCATTTATGTCTCGCGAACGTCTGGCGAGCGTCGCACGAACGGAATGTCAGAGTCTCATTTTTGTCTCAAATCACAATTTAGTTTCATATATCGCCAAACCCTTGCAAAGTTGTCTCACATTTCTCGCACTTTCTGACTCGCGGAAACTATATTGAGAAGGGTTTGCAACGAGTTTGAGACACATGCGACCACTCTGAGACTATTTTGAGACTAGATTTGTCGCACACTATTTTTGAACATGTTCAAAATTCATGCGACAGGACTGCGCGGCTCTGCGACTCATGAGAGGAAATTGAGAAAACCTCTGCGAACGTTTGGAGACAGTTTAGAGACTCCCTCGAGAATGCAGTCTCCAACTTGTCGCAAAAAGTCGCAGCCCAGTGAGATAGGGGCTTAAAGGGAAGCCATGTTTGTTTGGGTTGTGATGTTTAGCCACATGGCAAAAAAATTATCCAATCGAAAACTGAAGACCGGAGAAGCAGTCATCATGCCCAGTGGATAAAAACATCTGGGCATTTCTAGTTTTTATGACTTGCAACTTGTTATAGACAATCATACAACATAACATACAGAAACAAGTCTGTAGCAACACACACACACAGCCACTAATGGGTATGTATGGGTGAAGTATTCATTTAAAGGCCTACTTCACCGGTGGAAATAAGAAGGTGTATTGAACTCTGAGATCCTGTGTAGTATAAATGTGCAAAAAAAATTAAATCGGTTCATCCTAGCCTGAGAAAAGGCAGAAAGAGTGTTTT
>CASHTC010000690.1:30000-64463 GCA_949357725.1 Hyperoplus immaculatus | reverse complement strand
CACACACACACACACACACACACACACACACACACACACACACGCACACACACTAAACACTCCGGTGTGAATGTAGGACGTCCAGGTATTTTTAGCACGCTCAGAGACGCATGTATTGGGACATCCTAAATCTGTGTTCGGTCACTCTACATAATAGCATGTTAGTAGGGGGGATTCGTACACAACACAGGTACAATTTCTGCCTACGCCACCGGTCTGTGTACCTGCCAGACCCGTTTCTTATCGGACCCTTTACCCTGACGCACCAGAGTTACCTGTGAGACCGGTCACCTGAGGCCGTGGCTAGCGCAGAGTGGCTAACATACCTAAGCTAGTTGCTAAATGGGCCTAATGTAGTGATCATGTTTCGCGCCTTATTTAACACCTTTTCACCGGGAAATCAAACGTTCTATCCGGGTGCAGGACTTTAGGACATTCCCATGCGACTCTCGCCAGGCTAAACTCTGAGCTAGCTCTTTACCGATCGCGTCCATTCATTTAGATTAGCTTTAAACTTAGCTATGATGCTAGCGGCCGCTCCTCCTCTGAGCATGCGCAGACCACCTCACCTCGCCTGTGTATTAAACGGGACTAATGTCAGAACCATTAGTTTTCCAGGCTACGGAAGTGTATCAGGGCCAAAGGAATGGAAATAATTCGAGTCAGAAGTTATTTTTAAATGAAACCTTATGACGAAATATGGCCCAATAAACCGACAGATTGGAACTTCTGCTGCCATGACGTCACAAGTGAACGTTATTAAAAAACCCAAACAAATGCATATGTTGCTATTATCGACCTAGCTTCCAACTTAGCTATGATGCTAGCAAGACGCTCCTCTCAAGAGCATGCGCAGTTCGCTTAGGCTATGTATTAACGGCACCAATGTTAAAGAACCCCATACATGGTAAGACCAGGTTCCCATACACCCGACACATCATCAGCCCCAAACCAAGCCGCTCACAGCGCCTTTCAGCCCGGCTAAGTTTACACCAATGCCTCGGTGAATATCATGGTTCTCCTTACCGATCTCTGGAGCTCGCCTAGCCAGACGGACGCACGCTCTTTGCCCGCGGGATCCGGGTCGTGGTACAGGGCTCGGATCGCCTGGTAGACGAGGGGTAGGCTCGGTTTACCCTCCATGCTGCTTTCGATCGGCGCAGGGACAGGTTAAAGATCCCGAATCCAAAAACTAGACTAGACCGTCTGATAGTCCGCCATCTCACACACAGGAGGCTGCTTTCCCCTGTGCACACCGACAGAGCGTCCGGGGGGGAAACATGGGCAGGAGGAAAGATTGGTTCCGCCCAGTCAGCAAGCAAGGGGGATTAACATGTAACTCAATGTTATGTTTAATTTAATACACTTTAAATACATTGAATTTAACATAAGGACACCACAGAAAACTCAGTATTATATAGTGATGGCCAGATGAAGCTTTTTGAAGCCTTGAAGCCTTAAAGCCAAATGGTTCACAAAAAGGTTCATTTCTCGAGGCTTCATTTGAACCGATTTCTACACAATACAACCCCCCCTGCTGGTCAAACAGTGTTAAATAGCCAGATCATTCTATCAATTTGTAATAAACTCAATACTGTCCTGCAACATTGCAGCCATGGGAATGACTGACAAGTTAATAAATCAATACATCTTAATAAATGCATTTCATGTAGCCTATTGTTCATGTATTAATTCATATAAATTAAATACAATTTATATTTTGTTTGGTGTATTATTATGGGAATGAAACATGATAAAACATATGAATAAATCTATCAATAAATATTTTGTCAAACTTTGAATTACTCATAATGACAGGAATACTTATGTTCAAACTGTCGCAGTGTTATAACAAGGTAAGGGTCAGTGTTATAACAAGGTAAGGGTCAGTGTTATAACAAGGTAAGGGTCAGTGTTATAACAAGGTAAGGGTCAGTGTTATAACAAGGTAAGGGGCAGTGTTATAACAAGGTAAGGGGCAGTGTTATAACAAGGTAAGGGGCAGTGTTATAACAAGGTAAGGGTCAGTGTTATAAAAAGGTAAGGGTCAGTGTTATAAAAAGGTAAGGGGCAGTGTTATAACAAGGTAAGGGGCAGTGAATGTGCTTGTGCAACTTAAGGATTTGATTCATTTTTATTGAGAAACAAAATTTGTTCCACTGTGCTGGGGTTCAGACAATTTCCCTTTTTGGAAACATCTTCTCCTGCTTTGGAGAACACTCTTTCACATGGCACAGATGAGGCAGCAGTGCACAATAAAGTCACAGCAAGTTGATACAACATCCACGTCTACATCACTCCCAAACCAACAAATCGCCAACAGTAACCCGCAAAGTGCGAGTGGATCCACAATACCCGAAGCACTTCTTGAACAAACGAGGCTTCGAACGTCATCAGTCACGTGATTCGCCCTAAACGATACTAGCGTCGATACGCGCTTCACCAAAAACTTCCGGGATTACTCGACACGCTCCGAAGCCTCGGCACATTTCGACCCATCACTAGTATTATATATATTTTTAAATAACTAATGATATAAGGACGACACACACACACACACACACACACACACACACACTATACACAATAATCTGTTTACAGGGACTAATACACAGAAGACAATATTTAAGATGATATTTACAAAATGTATTTCAATGTCTATCAAGTCAAATATAAACTATATTGCCAAAAGTATTCGCTCACCCATCCAAATAATGGAGCCAATACTTTAGGCATTATACTGTATTTATTGAGTGGAAAGTGCTTCGGGATACCAAGAGATTTTGGACAATTCCATTATCCCAACTTTTGAGAACAGTTTGGGGTCTTTTATGGCTACAGCCAGCTGTTAGGGGAGGGAGAGAGAGAGAGGAAGAGAGACAGACAGAGAAAGAGACAGAGAGAGAGAGAGGGGGGGAGGAGACAGAGAGAGAGGGAGGGAGAGAGACAGACAGACAGAGAGAGAGAGTGGGGAGACAGACAGAGAGACAAGACAGACAGAGGGAGAGGGAGAAAGAGAGAGACAGACAGAGAGAGAGAGGGAGACAGAGAGAGAGAGAGAGACAGACAGAGAGAGAGACAGACAGACAGAGAGAGAGGGAGAGAGAGAGAGAGAGAGAACAGTTTGGGGATGGGCCCCTCTTTTCCAACATGACAATGCACCAGTGCACACAGTCAGGGCCATAGGTACAAGTCTGAAGACTTTTCTGTTTCCTTTAAACCCGCAATTTGTCCATTATTTAAATGTTTTATTTCTGTTCATATTTTTTAAGTCGCTTTTCTAATGTCTATTCAATACTCTTGATGAATTTCATGCCCCTGTAAAGCACTTTGAATGGCCTTGTGCCTGTGTGTGTGTAAAGCACTTTGAATGGCCTTGTGCCTGTGTGTGTGTGTGTAAAGCACTTTGAATGGCCTTGTGCCTGTGTGTGTGTGTGTAAAGCACTTTGAATGGCCTTGTGCCTGTGTGTGTGTGTGTAAAGCACTTTGAATGGCCTTGTGCCTGTGTGTGTGTGTGTAAAGCACTTTGAATGGCCTTGTGCCTGTGTGTGTGTGTGTAAAGCACTTTGAATGGCCTTGTGCCTGAATGGTGCTATCGATAAATAAACTTGCCTTGCCTATAGACATGGATGCGAGTTTGGTGTGGATGAACTTGACTGGCCTGCACAGAGTCCTGACCTCAAATCGATAGATAGATAGATAGATAGATAGATAGATAGATAGATAGATAGATAGATAGATAGATAGATAGATAGATAGATAGATAGATAGATAGATAGATAGATAGATAGACAATGGGATGTCACTTAAGTTCATCCCTGCGTTCCGAATCGCATACTTTCTACTATATAGTTTGGTAGAAAAAAGTTTTAGGATGTCCCGATTCTTGTGGCCAGATTTAGGATGGTTAGAAGTACCCGGATGTCCTGAAAAGTGCATCCTATTTGGGCGATTCTGACCCACAATCCAGTGCGCACGTGAAGTGACGACACATCGACAGAGCCTTCGTATGAAAGCAAACAGGGATGCGCCGGATATAAAAGCAAGAGGCAAGATCAAGGCGCAATGTTATGATGAAATAAAAGAGTAAAAGTATGTCCCAATAGTATGCCTACTGCATCCTAACTAGATTATTTTTATCGTCGGATGTAGTATGTAGAATAGAGAAAAGAAAGAGGAGGAGATTCAGAACGCAGGGCATATATGAGTCAAGGCAGGCGAGCTTATACTTTCGACAACACAGTGTATATAAAATATAATTGTATGAACAACATAACAGAAGTAAATATCTTATATTTGAAATATTCAAAATAGAAACATTACAACAAACACTCAGAACTTTCTCCATTAGTTTTTTATTTCACTTTGTTTAAACAGAAACACACGAGATGACAGAAATCATCTGTTTTGCAGCAACATTTTGGCCCATCAGGAAAATTCACTATGTTGATGATTCAGTTTCACACACACACAGACACACAGACACACACACACACACACACACACACACACACACACACACACACACACACACACACACACACACACAGGGGAATCTACAATACGTTTCTCTCCGACCCACGGTGCAATAAGAACGTATCAAAAAATAAGATCGGATGAAATTATTTTATTTTATTTGATCAAATTAGTTTTAGAACGAAACATACAAACAACAGCAACAACAGAGACATGAGACAGACCTGTCCAGTTACACACACTCACACACACACACACACACACACACACCTGTCCAGTTACACACACTCACACACACACACACACACACACCCACCTGTCCAGTTATACACACACACACACACACACCCACCTGCCCAGTTACACACACTCACACACACACACACTCACACACACACACACACACACACACCCACCTGTCCAGTTACACACACTCACACACACACACACACACACACCCACCTGCCCAGTTATACACACACACACACACACACCCACCTGCCCAGTTATACACACACACACACACACACACACACACACACACACACCCACCTGCCCAGTTACACACACTCACACACACACACACACACCCACCTGTCCAGTTACACACACTCACACACACACACACACACCCACCTGTCCAGTTACACACACACACACCCACCTGTCCAGTTACACACACTCACACACACACACACACACACACACCCACCTGCCCAGTTATACACACACACACACACACACACACACACACACACCTGTCCAGTTACACACACTCACACACACACACCCACCTGTCCAGTTACACACACTCACACACACACACACACACACACACACACCCACCTGCCCAGTTATACACACACACACACACACACACACACACCCACCTGCCCAGTTATACACACACACACACACACACACACACACACACCCACCTGTCCAGTTATACACACACACACACACACACACACACACACACACACACCCACCTGTCCAGTTACACACACACACACACACACACACACACACACACACACACCCACCTGCCCAGTTATACACACACACACACACACACACACACACACCTGCCCAGTTATACACACACACACACACACACACACACACACACCCACCTGTCCAGTTACACACACACACACACACACACACACACACACACACACACACCCACCTGTCCAGTTACACACACACACACACACACACACACACACACACACACACCCACCTGTCCAGTTACACACACTCACACACACACACACACACACACACCCACCTGCCCAGTTATACACACACACACACACACACACACACACACACCCACCTGTCCAGTTACACACACACACACACACACACACACACACACACACACACCCACCTGTCCAGTTACACACACACACACACACACACACACACACACACACACACCCACCTGTCCAGTTACACACACTCACACACACACACACACACACACCCACCTGCCCAGTTATACACACACACACACACACACACACACACCTGCCCAGTTATACACACACACACACACACACACACACCTGCCCAGTTATACACACACACACACACACACACACCTGCCCAGTTACACACACACACACACACACACACACACAGACACACACACAGACAGACCTACCCAGTTACACACACACACACACACAGACAGACCTACCCAGTTACACACACACACACACACACACACACACACACACACACACACACACACACACAGACAGACCTACCCAGTTATACACACACACACACACACACACACACACACAGACACACCTACCCAGTTATACACACACACACACACACACACACACACACACACACACACACACACACACACACACACACAGACCTACCCAGTTATATACACACACACACACACACACACACACACACACACACACACACACACACACAGACAGACCTACCCAGTTATACACACACACACACACACACACACACACACACACACACACACCTACCCAGTTATACACACACACACACACACACAGACACACACACACACACACACACACAGACACACACACACACACACACACACACAGACACACACACACACACACAGACCTACCCAGTTATACACATCAATTCTAAAAAGTGCAATCAGTAAAGCAAAACAAAACAGTATTAGCAAAGGTTTTTCATATTTTATATTACAGAGAAGAAATTCCGTACATGAACCATAAAGTAAAGGCACCTGATCAGACATTAACCAGTTGAGCACTGACACACTGTCTCTCACATTGCCAATGAATGCTGCTCTGATTGTTCCCCATATGAAAAGCAAACGGTGTTGAAACATGAATCTTGCAGACAGACGGACGGACGGACGGACGGACAGACAGACAGACAGACAGACAACATTTTTCCATCACCCTTAAAATGAGTATAACATCCCCTAGTGGGATATGAAAAGTAAACCATGTTGAATGTTGAATCTCGCTGGTTTCAGACATCATCATCAGAGAACGTTGAGTGGCTGAGTAGATCCTGCAGTTTCACCTGTTAGCTGTGTGTGTGTGTGTGTGTGTGTGTGTGTGTGTGTGTGTGTCTTAGCTGAAGACATTACATGCTGATGAACATTCACACTTTTTTATTTTTTTTTGCCCAATCCACCTTTAAGTGACGAGGTGATTAAACTACTCAGAGTGGTTACTGTGTGTGTGTGTGTGTGTGTGTGTGTGTGTGTGTGTGTGTGTGTGTGTGGACGATGCAGTTTCACTCAGTATCCGAGGTCGTTTCATACCCATGATCGATTCATAACACAGCCTGGTTAAGAAACGGCCCTGGATACAAAGTTAGTATTCAGATGGACTAATAGACTGACAGACAGACGGAGAGACGGAGAGACAGACAGACGGACAGACACACAGGCAGACAGACAGATAAATAGTTCAAGCTCTGAGGAAAAACAGGTTAGCACAGATAGATAGATATATAGATAGATATATAGATGTATGGATGGATAGATAGATAGATAGATAGATAGATAGATAGATAGATAGATAGATAGATAGATAGATAGATAGATAGATAGATAGATAGATAGATAGATAGATAGATAGATAGATAGATATATACTGTAGATAGATATATACTGTAGATAGATAGATAGATAGATCAATATATACTGTAGATAGATAGATAGATAGATAGATAGATAGATAGATAGATAGATAGATAGATAGATAGATAGATAGATAGATAGATAGATAGATAGATAGATAGATAGATAGATAGATGGATGAAAAGGCACCTGATTGTCCGGTGTTACTCTTGCGTGGCCTCTTCAGAGTGACGGCCAGCTAAAGTGTCTGAGGCTTTTTAAACATAAGCAGACAGAGATTATGAGGTTAAGTTCATCCCAAAACAAACACACACCTGTTAAGAGAGAGTTAAACCCGGTTTATATAGATTTAAGACCAGTTAAGAACCATTAAGAACCGTTAAGAACGGTTTACAGCAGCTTACTTGGACTTAATGAGGACATCCTTTGTTTTTTTGCACCTGTAATCTGTGGATTTGAACCATGTAACATGAGGGGTTGACACAAACGGTTGCCCGCTTGCCCAGGGCAACTGAAAATAATATTTGGGAAAGTTGAGATTGCTTTCTGGTTGCCCGAACGGGGGTCTGTGAATTCTAGAGGGGTTGTCAATAGGCTATGCTATTTATCCAAGTGTTTTAGAGACCGCAAAACAACCTCTTTTCCGCCAATTCACACGAAATAGATACCGTGTGCATATTTGCAATTGAGCAGCGCGCGGTATCAGCCAGCAGCAGCAGCTCTCTATCTCTCTCTTTCTCCCGCCTCTACAGCAGCATGTGTGTGCGTGCAGTTTCGCTGTCAACGTTACGAAAGCCGGTTCTATTAAGGACCCGTTCCGCTATATTGAAAACCCAAAAATCAATAACGTTTGATACCGCTATGAAGTCAAGTAGGTCAAAAGCTTCTTCAGCGTATTATTCCATCACTGCTCCTCGCCATAGACGGTAAAAAGTGTTGTACCTCCGACTGTCTGGAAAAAAACCATCATATCAAGTTATGACTACACGACTACATGACCATGTGACTACATGACATTTATATAAGGATTCCCCAACTGTACTAACTATTCTTTTGTTTGTGATGGTGTGTGTGGTGTCATTGTACTACTCATTGACCATGAAAACAGAAGGAATACATCTCCTGTTATGTGTGATCATGTTTGGTTCAGGAGTTATGGATAGATAGATAGGTAGCATCGGCATTGACACTACCTGGAGCTTGTCTGTACAGAGCCTGGGTCTGTTGAAGGTGGCTGTGCTGTTTGGGCTGTGGTAGCCATATGATACAGAGCCTGGGTCTGTTGAAGGTGGCTGTGCTGTGTGGGCTGTGGTAGCCATATGATACAGAGCCTGGGTCTGTTGAAGGTGGCTGTGCTGTTTGGGCTGTGGTAGCCATATGATAGGATAGGGAACAAGTAAGTAAGTGAGAAAGTATATAATTGTCTATGTAATTTTTTTTCAAAAAGGTAAAAGAGAGTGTCTGAGATGTGGGGTGAAAGTTTGCAGGGACATTAGAGACAGTTCAGTTGAACTCCAGAGCTCTTTTTGTTTCAGTAATCTACGGATTTAAACCTTTAGTATTAATGTATTAAAGACCAGTTTAGAGGGATTTAGAAGGGCGATTTTTATGTATTTTTTCACCTGTAATCTGTGGATTTATACCAGTGTGTGTGTGTGTGTGTGTGTGTGTGTGTGTGTGTGTGTGTGTGTGTGTGTGTCTAATCTGTGGATTTAAACAATGCGTTTTGACGTTTTTTAGGATTTGGCGGCTTGAGAAACAAAAGTTCTCAGGTAAATCTGAAGCATCCGGATTAGACAGGAGGGGATTGTTTTTCAGACCAGCTGCCCCCTGTTACCTCACACTCTCTCTGTGTGTGTGTGTGTGTGTGTGTGTGTGTGTGTGTGTGTGTGTGTGTGTGTGTCTTTCTGTGTTGTGGAAAAATAATTATAAAGACTTAAAGGTGCAGTGTGTAACTTTGTGTGTGTCAGAGAAGTAAAACAATTTCTAAGATATATTCTCAAAACTGAATAAACAAACTTTCCTCACAGGAAAATGTGATTCCTGGAACACTGTTTGAAGTTAGAAATCTTCCTGAAAAGTTACTGTCACATATAATAAGTACGAAAAGTAGAGAATAGTTGATCTCTGATGATGTCAGAATGATGTTGAATATTTAGAAATTAGAAAGATTTTATCTAGTAGAAATTATAATCTAAAGTCATGAAAATGTTTAAAAAGTGTGAAATGTTGTTAAGCATTGTCCCGTTTAGTTTAATCAGTCCTTTAAAGGTGCAGTGTGTAATATGACATCATCAAGAAAGTTCTACAAAGTTCTAGAATGCAGCGCTCCCTGGGTAACCCCACCCCTTTCGAATAATAACAGAAGCTACAGTGGCCTTCAAGGACAAGAACAATTCTACATTTTAAACAATGCACCTGATGACATTCCAACTATGACACTGTCAAGATGGCGGCACTAGGCCTTGGTCCAAAATATGCAGAAATATGGACATATATGAGACCCTTTCTAAGGGAAAAAAAAATAATTCAAATATTTTTTTCAGCTATTATGCACTAAATTAAATGTACTTGTGGATATTATAATTACTTTCTACAAAATCTGCTAGGAAATAAAACCCAAAATTCTACACACTGCAGGTTTAAAGCGTTACTTAATTAATTCTAACTGGATTATCCATCACTTTGCATTAACTGTGTTCACTGGGATAAATAAATAAACTAAATATAAACTAAATACTATATGTACATGTCTAAAACGTATTTTCCACATGTCTTTAAGAAGAACATTTCTCATAAATCAGACAGTGAACAACATATGAACAAATCCTTCTGTAACAACCTTCAGAATAGTGCTGAGAATGATTATGGAAAGGTTAGCTGATGCAAGTGCTTTAGAAATTGAGATCTTTGGTTCAGAGTGTTGAGAAAAAAGTTTTAGATAATATCAAGAAGATTTTTTCCATCTAAAACGTGTAATTACTGTTAGAAAGTAAAGGTTACTGTGTTAAATGTTTGTTTGTTCAATAGATTTAAGAGTTTAAACGTTTGTTACATGTTGTCTCGTTAATACTTCACCTAAAGCTTTAGTTGATAATGAGATTATCTAAGATTTTTCCTTTGTGTAAGAGCATCAGACCAGCTGCCCAATGTGACCGCTCACTCTGTGTATGTCTGTGTGTGTGTCTCTGTGTGTGTGTGTGTCTCTGTGTGTGTGTGTGTCTCTGTGTGTTGTGGAGAAATAATTATAAAGACTTAAAGGTGCATTGTTTAACTTTGTGTGTGTCAGAGAAGTAAAACAATTTCCAAGATATATTCTCATAACTGAATAAACAAACTTTCCTCACAGGAAAATGTGATCCCTGGAATTCTGTTTGAAGTTAGAAAGCTTCCTGAAAAGTTACTGTCACAAATAATAAGTACGGAAAGTAGTGAATAGTTGATCTCTGACAGAGCCGGCCCAAGCCTTCAGGGGGCCCTAAGCGAAATATGATTAGGGGGCCCCCCTCCAATGTTAGCGCTGCTGAAACTATAGATCTTTGTTAAATATCATTCACACACCCAGTGTTTCCCGCTAGTGCCTCCACTGTGCGGCTGTGCGAAAATATTAGACAGGCGAGATTCAGACCCTCCTAGGGAGGTCCGGGGGTATGCCCCCCCCGTGAGATTTTTTTAACCTTTTTAAAGTGAAATGCATGAATCTGGTGCACTTTGAGAGGAAAATTAAGAGGCTAAATCTGAGAAATTGTGTGAACAAATAATTTGGAGACACTGGGTCGGATGAATTAGAAGCTATTGAAGAAGGACACATGGATTTTCCATAAAAATATTAATATAAAATAAAATATTATGGAGGGTCCTCTGGGTTGGGCTTGGAGCTCTTTTTCTTTTACGGGACATATTTCTCTGTAATATAATGAATGCATTTAAATGCAGTGAGAGGAACGAAGCAGAGGAACTCTGTTGTCCAGCTACTGTATCTTTTTTCCACAGACAAGGCTGAAATAGGCTATAGACTATACACAGTGCATGGGCAACTGAGGGCAGCCCCATTTCCAATTGTTTTTAAATAAACTCAATACACACTGTGCATGGATGTGAACGTGACATGATCAGATAATTTCGGATTACCTCCCAGATGAACTGATTACATTTTTAGGCTATTAATTATCTAGACCAAAACATTTTATTCCTTTTTTTGTATGATGACTCACATTTGCATAATATGATGGTAATATCAAACACACAAACTAAAATATATATATATATATATATATATATATATATATATATATATATATATATATATATATATATATATATATATATATTTTTTTTTTTTTTTGAGGGGGCCCCCCTGGAGGTCAGGGGCCCTAAGCGACCGCTTAGTTCACTTATGCCTCGGGCCGGCTCTGATCTCTGATAATGTCAGAATGATGTTGAATATTTTGAAATTAGAAAGATTTATCTAGTAGAAATTATAATCTAAAGTCATGAAAATGTTTAAAAAGTGTGAAATAGTCCTTTAATGGGCAGAGTGAGTCACCCAGCGTGTAATTAAAAATGAAAGGTTAATTTGATAGCATTGTCGTTAATAGTTTAATGAAGCCTTTAAAGCTTTAATTCATTCATTCTAACTGGATTATCCATCGCTTTGCATTAACTGTGTCCACTGGGATAAATAAATAAACTAAATATAAACTAAATACTATATGTACATGTCTAAAACGTATTTTCCACATGTCTTTAAGAAGAACATTTCTCATAAATCAGACAGTGAACAGCATATGAACAAATCCTTCTGTAATAACCTTCAGAATAGTGCTGAGAATGATTATGGAAAGGTTAGTTGATGCAAATGCTTTAGAAATTGAGATCTTTGGTTCAGAGTATTGAGAAAAAAGTTTTAGATAATATCAAGAATATTTTTTCCATCTAAAACGTGTAACTACTGTTAGAAAGTAAAGGTTACTGTGTTAAATGTTTGTTTGTTCAATAGATTTAAGAGTTTAAACGTTTGTTACATGTCGTCTCGTTAATACTTCACCTAAAGCTTTAGTTGATAATGAGATTATCGAAGAGTTTTCCTTTGTGTAAGAGCATCAGACCAGCTGCCCAATGTGACCGCTCACTCTGTGTATGTCTGTGTGTGTGTGTGTGTCTGTGTGTGTTGTGGAGAAATAATTATAAAGACTTAAAAGTGCATTGTTTAACTTTGTGTGTGTCAGAGAAGTAAAACAATTTCTAAGATATATTCTCATAACTGAATAAAAAAAACTTTCCTCACAGGAAAATGTGATTCCTGGAATTCTGTTTGAAGTTAGAAATCTTCCTGAAAAGTTACTGTCACATATAATAAGTACGAAAAGTAGAGAATAGTTGATCTCTGATAATGTCAGAATGATGTTGAATATTTAGAAATTAGAAAGATTTTATCTAGTAGAAATTATAATCTAAAGTCATGAAAATGTTTAAAAAGTGTGAAATAGTCCTTTAATGGGCAGAGTGAGTCACCCAGCGTGTAATTAAAAATGAAAAGGTTAATTTGATAGCATTGTCGTTAATAGTTTAATGAAGCCTTTAAAGCTTTAATTCATTCATTCTAACTGGATTATCCATCGCTTTGCATTAACTGTGTCCACTGGGATAAATAAATAAACTAAAAATAAACTAAATACTATATGTACATGTCTAAAACGTATTTTCCACATGTCTTTAAGAAGAACATTTCTCATAAATCAGACAGTGAACAGCATATGAACAAATCCTTCTGTAATAACCTTCAGAATAGTGCTGAGAATGATTATGGAAAGGTTAGTTGATGTAAGTGCTTTAGAAGTTGAGATCTTTGGTTCAGAGTGTTGAAAAAAAAGTTTTAGATAATATCAAGAAGATTTTTTCCATCTAAAACGTGTAATTACTGTTGGAGGTGACAGAGTTAAATCTTTGTTTGTTCAAAAGATTTAAGAGGTTAAAGGTTTTCTAAATCTTGTCTTGTTACTACTTCCCTGTCCCCCCTCCCCTCACATGACTGGCCAATCAACACACGGCACAAGTAATTTATTTGTGATGAGCTGGGGGTTTTGGTGTTAAAGTATAAAAGCCTTTCAGCTAGCCAATTACCTCTCCCATTCCTCCGTGACAACATACTTGACACTTGGGTTAGGGGTAGAAGGAGCTCCAGGCGTGTTTTGCTATTTTATTTTAGTATAATTTTGCTGATATGACTTTTCTTTGAGCAACTGTGCTTTTGAAACCTTACATTACCTTACCTTACTTTTTTTTTTAAGATATTTTTTTTGGGCATTTTTGCATTATTTAACAGACTTGTAGAGACATAGTTGAAATGGGGCAAAGAGGGGAAGACTTGCCGAGAACTGAGCCGGGCAGGATTCTAACCCGGGTCTGCTGTGGGGCCTGGGCCTGAAGCCTGGGCTCTTGGTCAGGAGCCTCAACTTTTCCTTTTTGTAGGAAAAGCATAATGGCAGAGTTGACCCACTTCATTAGTTGTTTGTTAACAGTGAAGTGTACTGTGTTTGTCAAAGAGAGAGGGAGAGGTTTTGGTTTTCTTAGTTTTTTTTAAAGATATGTTTTGGTATTTTTATGCTTTATTGACAGTGTAGAGACAGAGTTGAAATGGGGCAGAGAGGGGAGTGACATGCAGAGAACGACAGCGGGCTGGAATCGAAACCCGGGTCCGCTGCTGGCCGAGGCCCATGGGGGGGACGCCCTACCAACTGAGCTAAGGGCACCCCCTTAGTTTTATTTGTTGATGGTGGTGTTATGGTTTGTATACTGTGTTTGACTGCGAAGTGCTTCACAGGAAAAGAGAGAGCAAAAACGGGTTGCTGTTATGGTCTGTGTGAAGGCCTTTGCACATCGGGCGCGTTTTTTCCGTGCGATTAATTTGCGCGTTATTAATAATTACTGAACGTATAAAGAGTCAATACAAGCTTCCACACCAGCGCCGTTATTTTGCTTTGCGAATTTGCGTCTTTTATTTTTTCGAACCGAGTTCGATTTTTCTGGGACGTCGCTTCCTTAAAGGCCTACTTCACCGGTTGGAACATGAAGGTGTATTGAACTCGGAGATCCCATGAAGTATAAATGTGCAACATTTTTTTTAAATTGGATCATCCTAGCCTGAGAAAAGGCAGAAAGAGTGTTTTATGGTCTCACTGTCTAACCGTACATTTCTCTTTCTGTGACATCACACCGGTGTGCAACTGCCTTGAGTTTGAGATGTTTTGAGTGTCGGAGTTCTGAGCTCTGATTTGCCACGGTCCGTTGCCTTTCCTTCCCTCCCTCTCTGTGTGTGGCAGCGCTGGCGTCTGCCTGACCTGAGGGTCACCGAGCGTTTTGTTGCCGGGGTTTGGGAATGCTTGATTTTCCTTCTGGCTCTGTTGATCCAGCATGTACTGATTTTAACTTTAGAAATGGATCCTCCTTTCACTATTGAAAAAGAGACACCTGTTTTTTCCCATGATCATGTTCTTCATAACTCTGTGCAGTTCATTTTGTAACAGCGACCGTTTGAATGTTTTTTCCTCTCGCTGAACCCTTCTCACTTGTTTCTGGTTTTTTTTCCAACTACAGATTTTGCTTCCAAACTCTTGTAGCTGCTGAATGTGAATATTTCCCTGCTGGAAATCTGCTAATCTCATTCTCTTCCCAAACTGATTCTCTTATATGTTTTCTGCGAGGCAACAGGATTGGCGTACTGCAGCCCAAGATGAGTCTTTTAACCAATTCCTTTTTGCCGATTCCTACCTTCTGTGCATTCCGTGTTATGTTCCTTATGTTCTAACAAACTCATTTTGGAATATATTATTGTTTTGAATCTTGGTCACATTGAAAGCACATAACAACATTTAGCAGCAACCTTGATGGAGAATTTCTACTGGGAACACATGAAGGGTTCGGTAAAGCCCTATTGGCAAGTTTGTTTCTACTTAATTATGGTTTCAATTTCTTGATGATGTCTGCAAACAAAAAGGTAAGCACCATTGTTTCATTCTTTCAACAACATTAAGCATAACCGTCCTGCTTGTGCCGATGTTGTGGCATGTACACATTCTACATTTAAGTTATACCTGGCTAACGTGCTACATAAGAAACTGGCCTGTCTCAAAACTAAAACCCCTCCTTATTGTTCTCATTCAGATGCAGAAGGCCAGGCCAGCCCCTGCCCAGCTGAACAGAAGAGACGTTTGGATTTGTGTGCAGGAAAGTTAAGTTACTTTATTAGTCAATGGTTGGTTACATTGAAATTTGTCTTTTCGCATATCTCCTCTCAGGTTACTACACTTCGGAGGGGGTCAGAGCGCAGGGTCAGCCATAGTACAGCGCCCCTGGAGCAGTATTGGGGTTAAGTGTCTTGCTCAAGGACACAATGGTAGAGGTGGTGGGCACCGTAGACATTGGTTATTGCCCCTGATAAATTAATTCCAGGGATTAACCAGTACTTGGGTGACCTAGGCCAGTCTGTCAAACCCAGCCTAAGAAACCTTGGTGTTATTTTTGACAAAGACATGTCATTAGTGCAGCACTGCAAACAGCTAACCAGGAGCTGTTTTTTCAGCTGAGGAACATCTCTAAACTCAGGCAGATGGTTCACAAAATGATTTAGAGCTGATCATTCATGCTTTTGTGCCTTGGCGTTTAGACTATTGTAACAGTTTGTTTTCATGTCTAAACAAGAAGGAGCTGTCTCGCCTGCAGTTAGTGCAAAACTCTGCAGTGAGAATTCTGACCCGCTCTAATAGGAGGAGCCACATATCCCCTATTCTAAAAGCTCTGCATTGGCTGCCAGTGTCCTTTAGGACCAACTTTAAAATTCTGGTTCTAACTTTTAGAGCTTTGCATGATCAGGCTCCATCCTATGTCAGTGATCTGATTCAGCCTTACCCCCCTGCTCACCTTACCCCCCCTGCTCACCTTACCCCCTGCTCACCTTACCCCCCTGCTCACCTTACCCCCTGCTCACCTTACCCCCCTGCTCACCTTACCCCCCTGCTCACCTTACCCCCCTGAATCACCTTACCCCCCTACTCACCTTACCCCCCTGCTCACCTTACCCCCCCCTGCTCACCTTACCCCCCCGCTCACCTTACCCCCTTGCTCACCTTACCCCCCTGCTCACCTTACCCCCTGCTCACCTTACCCCCCTGCTCACCTTACCCCCCTGAATCACCTTACCCCCCTACTCACCTTACCCCCCTGCTCACCTTACCCCCCCCTGCTCACCTTACCCCCCCGCTCACCTTACCCCCTTGCTCACCTTACCCCCCTGCTCACCTTACCCCCTGCTCACCTTACCCCCCTGCTCACCTTACCCCCCTGAATCACCTTACCCCCCTACTCACCTTACCCCCCTGCTCACCTTACCCCCCCCTGCTCACCTTACCCCCCCGCTCACCTTACCCCCTTGCTCACCTTACCCCCCTGCTCACCTTACCCCCCTGCTCACCTTACCCCCTGCTCACCTTACCCCCCTGCTCACCTTACCCCCCTGCTCACCTTACCCCCCTGCTCGGGCTCTGAGGTCTGTGGAGCAGAGACTGCTGATGGTTCCACGTACTCGTTTGCGGACCAGAGGTGACCGATCCTGGGGGCGCCTTTAGCTCAGTTGGTAAGGCGTCCCCCTCCCGGGCCGGGCCCAGCAGCAGACCCGGGTTCGATTCCCACCCGCGGTCGTTCTCTGCATGTCACTCCCCTCTCTGCACTATCAAATAAAGCATAAAAATGCCCAAAAAAAATATATAAAAAAAAAATTAAAAAAGAGGTGACCGATCCTTCCAGGTTGTTGCTCCCAAGCTCTGGAACGATCTTTCCATCTCTCTGCGTTCAATAGAGTCTGTTGACGCTTTCAAACGTCAACTAAAAACCTATTTATTTGTGCAGGCTTTTGCCTAGTTTGTTCTTGGGCTGCTATGTTTATCACTGTATTGTCTTGGCCTTTTAAATGGATGTACAATTTTAATCTGTTGTTGCTTCCCACTGTGAAGCGCTTTGTGACCCTGGTCTGCGAAGGGTGCTCTATAAATAAAGTTTACTTACTTACTTACATAATACCAGCCTCTGCTAGTTTTACAACCAACACCCTCATGTCCGGTGCGGATCCGGATCGAACCAGCGACCTCATGGTTACTGGGAGGAACCAGCGACCTCATGGTTACTGGGAGGAACCAGCGACCTCATGGTTACTGGGAGGAGGAACCAGAGACCTCATGGTTACTGGGAGGAGGAACCAGAGACCTCATGGTTACTGGGAGGAGGAACCAGAGACCTCATGGTTACTGGGAGGAACCAGCGACCTCATGGTTACTTGGAGGAGGAACCAGAGACCTCATGGTTACTGGGAGGAACCAGAGACCTCATGGTTACTGGGAGGAGGAACCAGAGACCTCATGGTTACTGGTCAGCCACCTTTCCTCTAGGCCATCCACCATCACGGACTGGACCTCTTGCCCCACAGCAACCTGCTGCCATCTGCACACCAGAGCCACAGCTGAGGTGACTCCAGCCCAGAGCGACAGAGAAGATGTCGCCGGCCTAATACTATGCTCCATCCAACACCACCAGAATCAGCTCCGACATGACACCGGCACCACACTTTTGCTAAATTGGAGGTTTTCTGTACAATTTGATTTCTGGTGTATGTGTGCATTCCTGTATTTTTCTTGTGTCCTCTCTAAAAGAAAAAGATGTGTGATCTTATTTTTCATTCCTGTAAAAGTATCTTATTGTTTATCAAGAATGATAAAATGGGATAAGTGTGATATATATGTAGTGTGCTGAGAGCTATAGAACATTGTATTTCTGCTCTGTCTGTGTGTCTCTCTCTCCGTCTATATGAAAGGTAGTGAATAGTTGAACTCTCTTAATGATGTTGAATATTTAGACATTTGAAAGATTTTTCTGGTAGAAATTATAATTGAAAGACATGAAAATGTTTAAAAAGTGTGAATTAGTCCTTTAATGGGCGTCAGGAGGAGTGAGTCAGCCAGCGTGTTACTCACACTGTCCATTAGGGAAGCTTAATTTGCTGAACATCGTCCTGTTACTAGTTTAATGAAGCCTTTAAAGCTTCAATTAATTAATTCTAACTCGATTATCCATCACTTTTCATTAACTGTGTCCACCTAGCAAAATAAACAAAAGTCTGAATTGCAATTTACGCATGTTTTTAAGAAGAACATGTCTCATAAAATCAGTCAATGAACAACATTTGAACAAATCCTTCTGTACTAACCTTCAGAATAGTGCTTAGAAGGATAATGGAAAGCTTAGTGGATGTAAGGGCTTTAGAAGTTGTAGATTTCCGGTTCAGAGAATTGAAAAAAAACAATGAAGATAATGTTTCAAATAGATATTTTAAATTTAAAACATGTACTTACTGTTAGAAACTAAAAGTTACAGTGTTTAATGTTTGTTTGTTCAATAGATTTAGGAGGTTAAAGGTTTGTTAAACGTTGTCTTGCTAATACTCCACTTAAAGCTTAAGTTGATAATGAGATTATCGAAGATTTTTTGTTAAATTTAAATGTCTGTGTAAGAGTTTGAGGACGTCTGGCTGAGCCGATTAGAAGGGAACGGTTTAATCTGAGGATAAACGGTTTATAGAGAATATAAATGGGCTGAGATCTCGGCTTGTGGTGGACCAAACACACAGACACACACACACACACACACTGGCAGACATAGAAAGGCCATTCAGAGTGCTTTACAGGGGCATACATCAAGATTAGACATTAGAAATTGCATTTAAGAGATAGTAAAAAACAAAGAAAATACACACACCCACCCACTTGCAGCCATGGGGAAATACTTCCACCTATACGAGAACATCTCCAAAATTTCTCCGTTTGAGGGCCCTCAGTACTACCTGGCCCCTCCCTGGGTGTTCTACATGCAGGCTCTGTTCATGGGCCTTGTGTTCCTGTTTGGCACGCCGCTGAATTTCATCGTTCTGGTCGTGACAGCGAAATACTCGAAGCTGCGCGTGCCTCTGAACTACATTCTGGTGAACGTGTCTTTAGCCGGATTTATCTTCGTCACTTTCTCGGTCAGTCAGGTGTTCATATCCAGCACGAGAGGATACTTTTTCTTGGGACACACACTCTGCGCAATGGAATCTGCCATGGGGTCAATAGCAGGTATGTGTCTGTGTGTGTGTGTGTCTGTCTTTATATCTGTCTGTCTTTCTATCTGTCTGTCTTTCTGTCCATCTATGATATGATATGAATACTTTATTCCGGACTCAAAGCTCCATATAAAAGACAATAAAAATACATGACACAAATTAAAATACATATAAGCATCGATCTCTATGTTTCCCCAGCCCAGAGGAGAACCTTGTATCACTCTGTTTAGTGTCATTGAGTGCAAGTAGAAGTTTGGTTTTTGACTCTAGGAGTCGACACATACAATTGTAGATGAAATTCCTCAACACAGCATGAAAGGTGGGGACATTACTTGTCACAAACCAAGAGCTAGCACTAGTCCACCTTGGAAGCTTAACGAGGATCCTAAACGCATCATTATACGCGACCTGTAGCCTCTTCACTTTAGCTGTTCTATATTTACACAGGTGAACTGTGTACAATGGAGTACAGTAGGCTCTTAAGAGACTAACGTTAACATCATATAGAATTCGCCTGTGCATAAAGCTTCATCATCATTATCACATTGATCATCAGTGATGATGTCCGTCCTGGGAGAGGGATCCCTTACTCTGTCGACACTCCTTGAGATTTCTT
The DNA here is from genome assembly GCA_949357725.1 of Hyperoplus immaculatus. Taxonomy (NCBI): domain Eukaryota; kingdom Metazoa; phylum Chordata; class Actinopteri; order Uranoscopiformes; family Ammodytidae; genus Hyperoplus; species Hyperoplus immaculatus. The sequence goes on along the minus strand of CASHTC010000690.1, from coordinate 44,090 downwards.
ACATTTTTTTTTATTCCCGGTAAAGGGTTTTTACTGGGAGTTTTTTCTCAGCTGAGCTAAGGGTGTAAGGGCAGGGTGTCATATTGTATCATATATCATATTGTATGAAATGTAAATCCCACTGAGACAAATGTATTTGTGATTTTGGGCTATACAAATAAAACTGATTTGATTTGATTTTTGATTTACCTTCCTAACCACCTCTATTAAACAGTCTGATAGTAAGAATGAAGGAAACGTTAGCTTCTGATCCTCCTTAGTTTTAGCAATCATAACAACACCTTCCTTAGGATTGAACTTGATGTCATATTGGACTCCGTAGCTAGAGCACACTTTAAGCAGTTGCTGTAGCCCAGCACTATATGGAGACATGATGACCAAATCATCAGCGTATATGAGGTTGTTGATAAGACTCTCTCCCACCATAAATCCAGTCTTACACTCTCAAAGCTTCTTAGAAAGATCATCCATATGGGGCGCCCTTAGGTCAGTTGGTAGGGCGTCCCCCCCGCACACCCCCCCCTGGGCCAGGCCTAGCAGCAGACCCGGGTTTGATTCCAGCCCGCGGTCGTTCTCTGCATGTCACTCCCCTCTCTGCCCCATTTCACGTATGTCTCTCTGCACTATCAATAAAGCATAACAATTCCCCAAAAATATCTTAGAAAAAAAAGAGAAAGATCGTCCCTATACACATTGAAGAAGACATGTCACAAGATGCCACCCTGTCCCACCCCGTTAGTGACTTGAAAGGGTGCAGATAAACTACTGCCCCATCTAATTTGCATGGTTTGTTGTGTGTACCAGAACTACAAAATCCTTATCAGGTAAGGTGGAACCCCGCGCTCTTGGAGTTTGGCAAACAATTTACCATGATTAAGATTATGTTGACCAGTTTAAAACGTTGCTGAAGACTCACTTTTTTTGCATTGGCCTTTAACACAAGTTGAGACTTTGACACTCCTAACTGTTTATCCTCATGAATCTTTTATGTTGTTTTGTATTGTATCTTGTGCAGCACTTTGATTTACTGATGTTGTTTTTAAATGTGCTATAAAAATGTATTTGACTTTGACTATAATTGATCCTGGCAAATGCTTTTGATGCATCCATGCGTTCTGTCCTCTGTATATACACTGATGACTTCTTTAAGTGCATAAATACACTGTTCTGTTCCAAGTTTACTTCTATCTATCTATCTATCTATCTATCTATCTATCTATCTATCTATCTATCTATCTATCTATCTATCTATCTATCTATCTATTTCTCTCTCTCTCTCTCTCTCTCTCTCTATCTATCTATCTATATATCTCTCTCTCTATCTATCTATTTATCAATCTATCTATCTATCTATCTATCTCTCTCTCTCTCTCTCTCTCTCTCTATCTATCTATCTATCTATCTATCTATATATCTCTCTCTCTCTCTATTTATCTATCTATCTATCTATCTCTCTCTCTATCTATCTATCTATCTATTTATCTATCTATCGAACTATCTATCTATCTATCTATCTATCTATCTATCTATCTATCTGAGGCTAAATCTAAAATTATACGAACGATATACAGTAAATATTTGATTTGATTTGATTCAATTTATTTCAGACATATCAAAAAAAGAAAAATTAAAAGCATGAAAATACAATAAAAAAATATGTTCAAATGATTTCACAAAAGAAATAAAAATAAACAAATATGAACCAACTGCTGAACTTTAGTAGATGAAACTTTTGAGTTCTACAAACAATAAAAGATGACTAACCCCTCTGCCCCCTGTCTGTCTGTCTGTCTGTCTGTCTGTCCGTCTGTCTGTCTGTCTGTCTGTCCGTCTGTCTGTAGGTCTGGTGTCTGCCTGGTCTCTGGCTGTCCTCTCCTTTGAACGATATGTAGTGATCTGTAAACCGTTCGGATCGTTTAAGTTCACTAATGAATACGCTCTGGCTGCAGTGGGCTTTACCTGGGTGATGGGGATCGGATGTGCCATTCCACCTTTCTTTGGATGGAGCAGGTAGGGGGTTAATATCTGTCTGTCTGTCTGTCCGTCTGTCTGTCTGTCTGTCTGTCTGTCTGTCTGTCTGTCTGTCTGTCTGTCTGTCTGTCTGTCTGTCTGTCTGTCTGTCTGTATGTCTGTCTGTCTGTGATGGGAGTGGACTGTGCCATTACTCAATTCTTTGGATGACACATGCACACACACACACACACTAATATATGTATCCTGTCTATCCCAGATACATCCCAGAAGGCCTTGGCTGTTCATGCGGTCCAGACTGGTACACACACAATGAGGAGTATAACTGCACCAGCTACCTGTACTTCCTTATGGTCACATGTTTCATCGCGCCCATGACCATCGTTATATTCTCCTACTCACAACTACTGGGAGCGCTCAGAGCAGTAAGTCTGTCTGTCTGTGTGTTTGTCTGTCTGTGTGTGTGTACTACATTTTATTTGTACAGAAGGTCTGGAATTGCTCAATTGACAAACGTTACCTCACTTGAAGGCGTGTGTCTGTTGAAGTTTAAAACTATTGGATCTGCCCAGTGCCACTCTGGATCTGCCAACCAATCGCGTAACGTTTGGTCGTGACGTATGTCACGCGCCGGCTTCTGAGCCACTCCCTCTGTTCGCTGATTGGTCATGTAAAAATCTATCCTGAGAAAGCCTGCGAATATACCACAGACCCAGACTGACTACTGAAGGGAAATTAAAATTGAGCGGAAGTAGGTAGGCGGGCGGTGCCAGGCTAGTGTATGTGTAAAAAACAATGTAAGGTACTTTGGGTCTGTGAAAAACCAGGGGAAAGTGCTACATAAGTGGAGTACTTTTACCATATAACCTGGCTCACTATCTTGCAGCTACATTTCTACAGTGTTTTACCTCTCCGTTCTAACCTGTCCCACTATCTTGCAGGTGGCAGCACAGCAGCAGGAGTCTGAATCCACACAGAAGGCAGAGAAGGAGGTTTCTAGGATGATTGTGATGATGGTGGGATCCTACCTGTTGTGTTATGGGCCCTACGCGTTCGCTGGACTCTACTTTGCCTTCGCTAGCGAGGAGTACAAAGACTTTAGGCTGGTCACTATACCTGCATTGTTCTCTAAGAGCTCCTGTGTCTACAACCCTCTGATCTATGTGTTCATGAATAAACAGGTGAGACACACACACACACAAACACAACCACACACACACACACACACACACACACACACACACACACACACACACACAGAGACAGCGGGAGAGAGAGAGAGACAAACACATTTGTATATAATTTTTATCGATATGATTTTTCCGTTAACATTTCTTTTTAAGATTGTTTGGCATTTTGTTTGGTAGTTTATTGACTTTGTTTGTGTGTGTGTGTGTGTGTGTGTGTGTGTGTGTGTGTGTGTGTGTGTGTGTGTGTGTGTTTGTGTGTGTGTGTGTGTCCTCAGTTCAAAGCTTGCATCATGGAGACCGTGTTTGGAACGGCACAGGACGATGGATCAGAAGTTTCTACTTCAAAGACAGAGGTGTCTACAGCTGCTTAATGTTACTTTGTAAATGTATAATATATATATATCTATACAGAAGCATCTAAAGCATTAGAATATCAATGACAAGGGCATTTTATTCTGTAATTTAAAAGGTGCTACGAAGAACTTTTAAATATTTCTGAAACAGTCTAATTTTTCCTCTGATAATCATAAATTAATACAATACAATACAATACAATACAATACAATACAATACAATACAATACAATACAATACGCTCACCCAGGAACAACAGCTGGCGTAGTAAAAACACTACCGCTTTTGTCCAAAGGGGGCGCTAGAATTTACATATTAAAGTTTGACTGTTTGAATGGACTTTTCAATGATATTCTAATGTTATGAGATGCATGTGTATAAAAAATCTCTGTAAATATGACAGTGAGATTTCTGTTACCGTAGATTTTTAGAACAATGGCAATGACAAAAACAATAAAAATAAAAATATTTAAAACCTGTCTATCCGTCTGTTTTTTAGTCTGATTAAACATTTTAATCATTTGACAGCCCTAAATATAACCATATGAAACAACAATAATATGATGGTTTTCTTCTTTATTTATAGGCTAGATGTTGGCCTATTCATTTATTATTTTTAACCTCATTTTACTGTTGATCAGGCAGTAGCCCACCCCCAGTCAACGTAAATGACTCGAGGTCTAGCCTACAGATTTTAATGACGCACAGTTGTTATTTGCTGAAGGCACAAAATAAACACTACCGCAGTATATCTACATGATTCTTAACAATTTTCGCAGTTTTCACTTTGTGCTACCTGCTTCTTTCCACCACAGAATGTCTGTCCAATGAATGAATGACCTCAGATCACGAGTTATTTTGATTCTATTTGGTCTGGATTAAAGCAAGAGAATTAAGGGACTTTCCCAGCGTGAATACACCCTGAGACGAAAGTTTACAGGGACATTAGAGACGGTTTAGTTTAGTTCCTGAGCTCTTTTTGTTTCAGTAATCTACGGATTTAAACCTTTAGTGTTAAAGACCAGTTTAGAGGGATTTTTATGTATTTTTGCACCTGTAATCTGTGGATTTAAACCAGTGTGTGTGTGTGTGTGTGTGTGTGTGTGTGTGTGTGTGTAATCTGTGGATTTAAACAATGCGTTTCTTAGGATTTGGCGGCTTGAGAAACAAAAGTTCTCAGGTAAATCTGAAGCATCTTGGATTAGACAGGAGGGGATTGTTTTTCAGACCAGCTGCCCCCTATGACCTCACACTCTGTCTGTCTGTCTCTGTGTGTGTATGTGTGTGTGTGTGTGTGTGTGTGTGTGTGAGTGTGTGTGTGTGTGTGTGTGTGTGTGTGTGTGTGTCTGTCTCTGTGTGTGTGTGTTGTGGAATATCAAGACTTGAAGGTGGACTGTGTAACTCTGTGTGTGTCAGAGAAGTGAAACATTTTCTAAGGTTTATTCTCATAACTGAATAAACAAACTTTCCTCACAGGAAAATGTGATCCCTGGAACACTGTTTGAAGTTAGAAAGCTTCCTGAAAAGTTACTGTCACAAATAATAAGTATGAAAGGTAGTGAATAGTTGAACTCTCTTTTTTTTAAGATATTTTATGGGCATTTTTATGCTTTATCGATAGTGCAGAGAGACAGAGGTGAAATGGGGCAGAGAGGGGAGTGACATGCAGAGAACGACCGCGGACGGGAATCAAACCCGGGTCTGCTGCTGGGCCTGGCCCGGGGAGGGGGGGGTGGTGTGGGGAGGGGACGCCCGACCAACTGAGCTAAGTCGCCCCCTAGTTGAACTCTCTTAATGTCAGAATGATGTTGAATATTTTGAAATTTGAAAGATTTTTTCTAGTATAAATTATAATCTAAAGTCATGAAAATGTTTAAAAAGTGTGAAATAGTCCTTTAATGGGCAGAGTGAGTCACCCAGCGTGTAATTAAAAATGCAAAGGTTAGTTTGATAGCATTGTCGTTAATAGTTTAATGAAGCCTTTAAAGCTTTAATTCATTCATTCTAACTGGATTATCCATCACTTTGCATTAACTGTGTCCACTGGGATAAATAAATAAACTAAATACTATATGTACATGTCTAAAACGTATTTTCCACATGTCTTTAAGAAGAACATTACTCATAAATCAGACAGTGAACAGCATATGAACAAATCCTTCTGTAATAACCTTCAGAATAGTGCTAAGAATGATTATGGAAAGGTTAGTTGATGTAAGTGCTTTAGAAATTGAGATCTTTGGTTCAGAGTATTGAGAAAAAAGTTTTAGATAATATCAAGAAGATTTTTTCCATCTAAAACGTGTAATTACTGTTAGAAAGTAAAGGTTACTGTGTTAAATGTTTGTTTGTTCAATAGATTTAAGAGTTTAAACGTTTGTTACATGTTGTCTCGTTAATACTTCACTTAAAGCTTTAGTTGATAATGAGATTATCGAAGAGTTTTCCTTTGTGTAACAGCATCAGACCAGCTGCCCAATGTGACCACTCACTCTGTGTATGTCTGTGTGTGTGTGTGTGTGTGTGTGTGTGTGTGTGTCTGTGTGTGTGTGTGTGTGTGTGTGTGTGTGTGTTGTGGAGAAATAATTATAAAGATTTAAAGGTGCATTGTTTAACTTTGTGTGTGTCAGAGAAGTAAAACAATTTCCAAGATATATTCTCATAACTGAATAAACAGACTTTCCTCACAGGAAAATGTGATTCCTGGAATTCTGTTTGAAGTTAGAAATCTTCCTGAAAAGTTACTGTCACAAATAATAAGTATGAAAGGTAGTGAATAGTTGATCTCTGATAATGTCAGAATGATGTTGAATATTTTGAAATTTGAAAGATTTTATCTAGTAGAAATTATATTCTAGTCATGAAAATGTTTAAAAAGTGTGAAATAGTCCTTTAATGGGCAGAGTGAGTCACCCAGCGTGTAATTAAAAATGTAAAGGTTAATTTGATAGCATTGTCGTTAATAGTTTAATGAAGCCTTTAAAGCTTTAATTCATTCATTCTAACTGGATTATCCATCACTTTGCATTAACTGTGTCCACTGGGATAAATAAATAAACTAAATACTATATGTACATGTCTAAAACGTATTTTCCACATGTCTTTAAGAAGAACATTTCTCATAAATCAGACAGTGAACAACATATGAACAAATCCTTCTGTAATAACCTTCAGAATAGTGCTGAGAATGATTATGGAAAGGTTAGTTGATGTAAATGCTTTAGAAGTTGAGATCTTTGGTTCAGAGTGTTGAAAAAAAAGTTTTAGATAATATCAAGAAGATTTTTTCCATCTAAAACGTGTAATTACTGTTGGAGGTGACAGATGTTAGAATTAATTACTGTTACTGACAGTGTTAAATCTTTGTTTGTTAAATAGATTTAAGAGGTTAAAGGTTGGCTAAATCTTGTTTTGTTAATACACTGTCCTCCCTCCTCTCACATGACTGGCCAATCAACACACGGCACATGTAATTTATATGTGATGAGCTGGGGGTTTTGGTGTTAAAGTATAAAAGCATTTGACCTAGCCAATTACCCCTCCCATTCCACCCTGACATAGGTGACGCTTGGGTTAGGGGTAGAAGGAGCTCCAGGCGTGTTTTGCTATTTTATTTTAGTATAATTTTGCTGATATGACTTTTCTTTGAGCAACTGTGCTTTTGAAACCTTACATTACCTTACCTTACTTTTTTTTTTAAGATATTTTTTTTGGGCATTTTTGCATTATTTAACAGACTTGTAGAGACATAGTTGAAATGGGGCAAAGAGGGGAAGACTTGCCGAGAACTGAGCCGGGCAGGATTCTAACCTGGGTCTGCTGCGGGGCCTGGGCCTGAAGCCTGGGCTCTTGGTCAGGAGCCTCAACTTTTCCTTTTTGTAGGAAAAGCCTAATGGCAGAGTTGACCCACTTAATTAGTTGTTTGTTAACAGTGAAGTGTACTGTGTTTGTCAAAGAGAGAGGGAGAGGTTTTGGTTTTCTTAGTTTTTTTTAAAGATATGTTTTGGTATTTTTATGCTTTATTGACAGTGTAGAGACAGAGTTGAAATGGGGCAGAGAGGGGAGTGACATGCAGAGAACGACCGCGGGCTGGAATCGAAACCCGGGTCCGCTGCTGGCCGAGGCCCATGGGGGGGACGCCCTACCAACTGAGCTAAGGGCACCCCCTTAGTTTTATTTGTTGATGGTGGTGTTATGGTTTGTATACTGTGTTTGACTGCGAAGTGCTTCACAGGAAAAGAGAGAGCAAAAACGGGTTGCTGTTATGGTCTGTGTGAAGGCCTTTGCACATCGGGCGCGTTTTTTCCGTGCGATTAATTTGCGCGTTATTAATAATTACTGAACGTATAAAGAGTCAATACAAGCTTCCACACCAGCGCCGTTATTTTGCTTTGCGAATTTGCGTCTTTTATTTTTTCGAACCGAGTTCGATTTTTCTGGGACGTCGCTTCCTTAAAGGCCTACTTTACCGGTTGGAACATGAAGGTGTATTGAACTCGGAGATCCCATGAAGTATAAATGTGCAAAAAAAAATTGAAATTGGATCATCCTAGCCTGAGAAAAGGCTAGGATGAGGCAACTGCCTTGAGTTTGAGATGTTTTGAGTGTCGGAGTTCTGAGCTCTGATTTGCCACGGTCCGTTGCCTTTCCTTCCCTCCCTCTCTGTGTGTGGCAGCGCGGGCGTCTGCCTGACCTGAGGGTCACCGAGCGTTTTGTTGCCGGGGTTTGGGAATGCTTGATTTTCCTTCTGGCTCTGTTGATCCAGCATGTACTGATTTTAACTTTAGAAATGGATCCTCCTTTCACTATTGAAAAAGAGACACCTGTTTTTTCCCATGATCATGTTCTTCATAACTCTGTGCAGTTCATTTTGTAACAGCGACCGTTTGAATGTTTTTTCCTCTCGCTGAACCCTTCTCACTTGTTTCTGGTTTTTTTTCCAACTACAGATTTTGCTTCCAAACTCTTGTAGCTGCTGAATGTGAATATTTCCCTGCTGGAAATCTGCTAATCTCATTCTCTTCCCAAACTGATTCTCTTATATGTTTTCTGCGAGGCAACAGGATTGGCGTACTGCAGCCCAAGATGAGTCTTTTAACCAATTCCTTTTTGCCGATTCCTACCTTCTGTGCATTCCGTGTTAAGTTCCTTATGTTCTAACAAACTCATTTTGGAATATATTATTGTTTTGAATCTTGGTCACATTGAAAGCACATAACAACATTTAGCAGCAACCTTGATGGAGAATTTCTACTGGGAACACATGAAGGGTTTGGTAAAGCCCTATTGGCAAGTTTGTTTCTACTTAATTATGGTTTCAATTTCTTGATGATGTCTGCAAACAAAAAGGTAAGCACCATTGTTTCATTCTTTCAACAACATTAAGCATAACCGTCCTGCTTGTGCCGATGTTGTGGCATGTACACATTCTACATTTAAGTTATACCTGGCTAACGTGCTACATAAGAAACTGGCCTGTCTCAAAACTAAAACCCCTCCTTATTGTTCTCATTCAGATGCAGAAGGCCAGGCCAGCCCCTGCCCAGCTGAACAGAAGAGACGTTTGGATTTGTGTGCAGGAAAGTTAAGTTACTTTATTAGTCAATGGTTGGTTACATTGAAATTTGTCTTTTCGCATATCTCCTCTCAGGTTACTACACTTCGGAGGGGGTCAGAGCGCAGGGTCAGCTGCAGTACAGCGCCCCTGGAGCAGTATTGGGGTTAAGTGTCTTGCTCAAGGACACAATGGTAGAGGTGGTGGGCACCGTAGACATTGGTTATTGCCCCTGATAAATTAATTCCAGGGATTAACCAGTACTTGGGTGACCTAGGCCAGTCTGTCAAACCCAGCCTAAGAAACCTTTGTGTTATTTTTGACAAAGACATGTCATTAGTGCAGCACTGCAAACAGCTAACCAGGAACTTCTTTTTTCAGCTGAGGAACATCTCTAAACTCAGGCAGATGGTTCACAAAATGATTTAGAGCTGATCATTCATGCTTTTGTGCCTTGGCGTTTAGACTATTGTAACAGTTTGTTTTCATGTCTAAACAAGAAGGAGCTGTCTCGCCTGCAGTTAGTGCATAACTCTGCAGTGACCCGCTCTAATAGGAGGAGCCACATATCCCCTATTCTAAAAGCTCTGCATTGGCTGCCAGTGTCCTTTAGGACCAACTTTAAAATTCTGGTTCTAACTTTTAGAGCTTTGCATGATCAGGCTCCATCCTATGTCAGTGATCTGATTCAGCCTTACCCCCCTGCTCACCTTACCCCCCTGCTCACCTTACCCCCCTGAATCACCTTACCCCCCTACTCACCTTACCCCCTGCTCACCTTACCCCCCTGAATCACCTTACCCCCCTACTCACCTTACCCCCTGCTCACCTTACCCCCCTGCTCACCTTACCCCCCTACTCACCTTACCCCCCTGAATCACCTTACCCCCCTGCTCACCTTACCCCCCCTGCTCACCTTACCCCCCCTGCTCACCTTACCCCCCTGAATCACCTTACCCCCCTACTCACCTTACCCCTCTGCTCACCTTACCCCCTGCTCACCTTACCCCCCTGAATCACCTTACCCCCCTACTCACCTTACCCCCCTGCTCACCTTACCCCCCCTGCTCACCTTACCCCCCTGCTCACCTTACCCCCCTGCTCACCTTACCCCCCTGCTCGGGCTCTGAGGTCTGTGGAGCAGAGACTGCTGATGGTTCCACGTACTCGTTTGCGGACCAGAGGTGACCGATCCTGGGGACGCCTTTAGCTCAGTTGGTAAGGCGTCCCCCTCCCGGGCCGGGCCCAGCAGCAGACCCGGGTTCGATTCCCACCCGCGGTCGTTCTCTGCATGTCACTCCCCTCTCTGCACTATCAAATAAAGCATAAAAATGCCCAAAAAAAATATGTAAAAAAAAAATTCAAAAAGAGGTGATCGATCCTTCCAGGTTGTTGCTCCCAAGCTCTGGAACGATCTTTCCATCTCTCTGCGTTCAATAGAGTCTGTTGACGCTTTCAAACATCAACTAAAAACCTATTTATTTGTGCAGGCTTTTGCTTAGTTTGTTCTTGGGTCTGCTATGTTTATCACTGTATTGTCTTGGCCTTTTAAATGGATGTACAATTTTAATCTGTTGTTGCTTCCCATTGTGAAGCGCTTTGTGACCCTGGTCTGCGAAGGGTGCTCTATAAATAAAGTTTACTTACTTACTTACATAATACCAGCCTCTGCTAGTTTTACAACCAACACCCTCATGTCCGGTGCGGATCCGGATCGAACCAGCGACCTCATGGTTACTGGGAGGAACCAGCGACCTCATGGTTACTGGGAGGAACCAGCGACCTCATGGTTACTGGGAGGAGGAACCAGAGACCTCATGGTTACTGGGAGGAGGAACCAGAGACCTCATGGTTACTGGGAGGAGGAACCAGAGACCTCATGGTTACTGGGAGGAACCAGAGACCTCATGGTTACTGGGAGGAACCAGCGACCTCATGGTTACTTGGAGGAGGAACCAGAGACCTCATGGTTACTGGGAGGAACCAGAGACCTCATGGTTACTGGGAGGAGGAACCAGAGACCTCATGGTTACTGGTCAGCCACCTTTCCTCTAGGCCATCCACCATCACGGACTGGACCTCTTGCCCCACAGCAACCTGCTGCCATCTGCACACCAGAGCCACAGCTGAGGTGACTCCAGCCCAGAGCGACAGAGAAGATGTCGCCGGCCTAATACTATGCTCCATCCAACACCACCAGAATCAGCTCCGACATGACACCGGCACCACACTTTTGCTAAATTGGAGGTTTTCTGTACAATTTGATTTCTGGTGTATGTGTGCATTCCTGTATTTTTCTTGTGTCCTCTCTAAAAGAAAAAGATGTGTGATATTATTTTTCATTCCTGTAAAAGTATCTTATTGTTTATCAAGAATGATAAAATGGGATAAGTGTGATATATATGTAGTGTGCTGAGAGCTATAGAACATTGTATTTCTGCTCTGTCTGTGTGTCTCTCTCTCCGTCTATATGAAAGGTAGCGAATAGTTGAACTCTCTTAATGATGTTGAATATTTAGACATTTGAAAGATTTTTCTGGTAGAAATTATAATTGAAAGACATGAAAATGTTTAAAAAGTGTGAATTAGTCCTTTAATGGGCGTCAGGAGGAGTGAGTCAGCCAGCGTGTTACTCACACTGTCCATTAGGGAAGCTTAATTTGCTGAACATCGTCCTGTTACTAGTTTAATGAAGCCTTTAAAGCTTCAATTAATTAATTCTAACTCTATTATCCATCACTTTTCATTAACTGTGTCCACCTAGCAAAATAAATAAAAGTCTGAATTGCAATCAGTCAATGAACAACATTTGAACAAATCCTTCAGTACTAACCTTCAGAATAGTGCTTAGAAGGATAATGGAAAGCTTAGTGGATGTAAGGGCTTTAGAAGTTGTAGATTTCTGGTTCAGAGAATTGAAAAAAAAACAATGAAGATAATGTTTCAAATAGATATTTTAAATTTAAAACGTGTACTTACTGTTAGAAACTAAAAGTTACAGTGTTTAATGTTTGTTTGTTCAATGGATTTAGGAGGTTAAAGGTCTGTTAAACGTTGTCTTGCTAATACTCCACTTAAAGCTTAAGTTAATAATCAGATTATCGAAGATTTTTTGTTAAATTTAAATGTCTGTTTGTGTAAGAGTTTGAGGACGTCTGGCTGAGCCGATTAGAAGGGAACGGTTTAATCTGAGGATAAACGGTTTATAGAGAATATAAATGGGCTGAGATCTCGGCTTGTGGTGGACCAAACACACAGACACACACACACACACTGGCAGACATAGAAAGGCCATTCAGAGTGCTTTACAGGGGCATACAATACATCAAGATTAGACATTAGAAATTGCATTTAAGAGATAGTAAAAAACAAAGAAAATACACACACTTACACACACCCACCCACTTGCAGCCATGGGGAAATACTTCCACCTATACGAGAACATCTCCAAAATTTCTCCGTTTGAGGGCCCTCAGTACTACCTGGCCCCTCCCTGGGTGTTCTACATGCAGGCTCTGTTCATGGGCCTTGTGTTCCTGTTTGGCACGCCGCTGAATTTCATCGTTCTGGTCGTGACAGCGAAATACTCGAAGCTGCGCGTGCCTCTGAACTACATCCTGGTGAACGTGTGTTTTGCCGGATTTATCTTCGTCACTTTCTCGGTCAGTCAGGTGTTCATATCCAGCACGAGAGGATACTATTTCCTGGGACACACACTCTGCGCAATGGAATCTGCCATGGGGTCAATAGCAGGTATGTGTCTGTGTGTGTGTGTGTGTGTGTGTGTGTGTGTGTCTGTCTTTCTATCTGTCTGTCTTTCTATCTGTCTGTCTTTCTGTCCATCTATGATATGATATGAATACTTTATTCCGGACTCAAAGCTCTGAAGAGACTAACGTTAACATCATCAGTGCACATATAGAATTCGCATTGATCATCAGTGATGATGTGCCCTAAATACCGTACCTTCGTGATTTTCTCTACTTATGACATCTATTGCAGTATGTCCGTCCTGGGAGAGGGATCCCTTACTCTGTCGACACTCCTTGAGATTTTTTATTTATTTTTTATTCCAGGTAAAGGGTTTTTACTGGGAGTTTTTTCTCAGCCGAGCTAAGGGTGTAAGGGCAGGGTGTCATATTGTATCATATTGTATCATATTGTATGAAATGTAAATCCCACTGAGACAAATGTATTTGTGATTTTGGGCTATACAAATAAAACTGATTTGATTTGATTTTTGATTTACCTTCCTAACCACCTCTAGAAAACAGTCTGATAGTAAGAATGAAGGAAACGTTAGCTTCTGATCCTCCTTAGTTTTAGCAATCATAACAACACCTTCCTTAGGATTGAACTTGATGTCATATTGGACTCCGTAGCTAGAGCACACTTTAAGCAGTTGCTGTAGCCCAGCACTATATGGAGACATGATGACCAAATCATCAGCGTATATGAGGTTGTTGATAAGACTCTCTCCCACCATAAATCCAGCCTTACACTCTCAAAGCTTCTTAGAAAGATCATCCATATGGGGCGCCCTTAGGTCAGTTGGTAGGGCGTCCCCCCCGCACACCCCCCCCTGGGCCGGGCCTAGCAGCAGACCCGGGTTCGATTCCCGCCCGCGGTTGTTCTCTGCATGTCACTCCCCTCTCTGCCCCATTTCACGTATGTCTCTCTGCACTATCAATAAAGCATAACAATTCCCCAAAAATATCTTAGAAAAAAAAAGAGAAAGATCGTCCCTATACACATTGAAGAAGACATGTCACAAGATGCCACCCTGTCCCATCCCGTTAGTGACTTGAAAGGGTGCAGATAAACTACTGCCCCATCTAATTTGCATGGTTTGTTGTGTGTACCAGAACTACAAAATCCTTATCAGGTAAGGTGGAACCCCGCGCTCTTGGAGTTTGGCAAACAATTTACCATGATTAAGATTATGTTGACCAGTTTAAAACGTTGCTGAAGACTCACTTTTTTGCATTGGCCTTTAACACAAGTTGAGACTTTGACACTCCT